>JAEANM010022204.1:940-11662 GCA_017656035.1 Myanophis thanlyinensis
GTGTGTATTCAGAGAATATTTATGCAACAACAACAAAAGGACCTTGGAAGGGCAATTGGTGGAAGCAAAATCTAAAGTTAAAAGAGGATGGCAATTTAAAAACATTTTCAGTATGGCAAGAGATTTTTAAGAAAACAACAACCAAGTTTCCTTTGTAATGACTTGCAATTGACTCACTGCAGAGCTGAATTGCATTGTGCATTTTTTTGTTTTTTTCTTTTCTGGCTCATGAAATAATTTCCTGTAAACTTCCAGCCTTTTTTTTTTTTCCCCCATGGATTTTAAACCTTTGCAATGGCTTACATTATTTATGAAACAAAAACTCACAGATCACACAGCGATGGTTGGAGGACAATTGGATTTGCAAATTGCCTGGATTTATTATAATGCGGCAACTGCCTAAAACTTCAGATTTGACAAAGGATGTTAATAATAATGCTAATAAAATGTTAATTCTGGACTGTTTCTGAGTTGAAAAGGGTGATCGGAGAAAGGAAGAAGGACATTCAACAGTTCTATGTAACCCAGTTCAAATTGAGAGGTATAGTTTCATTCGAGGTTTAAATAGCAGAATCCCAAATATGATTATCCACATTTAAATCTTCTGAAAAATTGTTATTGGATGAATGATATAGAAAACCCACACTTACAATATATCTTGCTGCCCTTCATACTTTAAATGGATAATTTAAGACAGTAAAATAAGAAACAGAAACAGAAACATTTTTTAAAAAAAATGCAGCAAGCCTAAAGCAAAAGAGACAATAGGCTAAAGTCATTATTTTAAAAAAAGGCAAATTGCTATCGATCAATTTAAAAATATATAAATAATTGCTCTGAGAAATGGACTTTGTTTAGCTACCAGGCTCATATCATCAATACAGCACTGTCTTTGTTAGTGACTAGATTGGCCCACTGCATTAAGTAACTGCTTGATTGTTGTTTACTCAACATACAATAATTCTCAGGGTTCATGTATAACATTTGATAAGGAGGTTCAAGTTATTTCCCAAACAGTTGGGAGGTGGTGAATGTACTTAATATTCTTTCCTCCTCCTATTTTACTCACAACAACCCTGTGAAGTGAGTTTGGGCTAAGAATGAGTGACTGGATTAAAATCACTTGCTTAAGGCAGAATTAGAACTCACCGTCTCGTACTGATTATCTGAAAGTCACCCAGTCAATTTTCAGGTCTAAGGCGGGATTAGAATTCACTGTCTCCTGGTTTCTAGCCTGGTGCTTTCACCACTAGACCAAACTGCCTCTAATTTGCAGGAGCTGGCCACCCTGTCTTCTGAAGAAAAAAAGATAAGCAATCTATCTCTGGCATTAAAAGAACATGAGAATGGAAATCAGACTATTTTTTTAACCTGCCTGCATATACATTTCCCATTTGAAAGTAGAAATACACTGGATTTCTTGAACTGTTTTGTTATATGTAAACTATGGCTTATGGTTGAGCATTGTTAAGACTTCTTTAATAAAATTCATACAGCATGCTAACCTCTAAACTGAATAAACATTACTAAGCTCTGTCGTGTTTGGTTACATTGGTCACAATTCAGGTGTTTACAAACTCCAGCTTCTACATATATATACTAGTTACCATTGATCATGGTAAGGAATAATGAGTGGTCCAATAGTAGTGCATCATCTACTGGGAATGATGCTGAAAATTATGAGAATTTTAGCATCTCAGGAACCACAGTGACATTAATGAACCATATGGAGCCATATGGTTGGTGGTCCATAGGGACTTCAGATCATGGTATCTTTAGGGCCAAAATGATAGGAATTAGTGCTGCTTTCATAATATTTTAAGAATTCGACAGAGAAATCCTATCTAGACTCACACCAAGCAGAGAGGTGTTCATGGCAGAGTGACAGCTGCATTTCTAAGGTTTATATGCTGTCAGTAACTGAAGGAAAAACAGACAGATTCTAAAATATCCTTTTACCCTGCTATCATGATAAATTGCAGCCAGGGGGTGGGGAAACAAAAATACATTAGGATTCCAACTTCTTGCCTGGTTGAAATCATAGCAAAGAGATATGGCTGCAGCTCTGCTCATGGAACTCTTCACCAAACCAGATTATATGGTCTATTGTTTTGGGAAGAGGAAAGGGGAAGAATAGGATGTAGTGAATCAAATCGAATCAAATCAAATTGAATAGAATAGAATCTGGAAGGGACCTTGGAGGTCTTCTAGTCCAGCCCCCTGATCAAGCAGGAGAACCTATACAATCTGTACAAGTGACTGTCCAGTCTCTTCTTTAAAACCTCCAGTGATGGAGCAGCCATGATTTCTGGTGGCAAGCTGTTCCACTGGTTAATTGTCTTTACTCTTAGGAAGTTTCTCATTAATTCCAGGCTGCTTCTCTCCTTGATTAGTTTCCATCCATTGTTTCTTGTCCTGCCCGCTGGTGCTTTGGATAATAATTTGACCCCTCATCTTCTTTCTTGCAGCCCCTCAAATACTGAAACACTCCTATCCTATCACCCTTAATTCTTCTTTTCTTTAGACTAGCCAGACCCAAAATCTGCAGCCATTCCTCATGATTTGGTCTCCAAGTTTTTAATCACCTTAGTTGCTCTTCTTTGAACTTTTTCCAAAGTCTCAACAACTTTTTGGTAGTATAGTGACCTGCAGTATTCCAGGTGTGGTCTTATTAGGGTTTTGTAAAGTGACACTGATACTTCATGTAGTCTTGATTCTACACCTCTGTTTATACAACCCAGGATTGTACTAGCTTTTTTGGCGGTGGCTGCACACTGCTGGCTCATATTCAAATGATCATCCATTAGGACTCCAAGGTCCCAGTCACAGTTACTGTTTTTGAGCTAGATGTCGCCTAATCTGTACTTATGCTTTTGTTTTTGTTTATTCCTGCTTGCTATTTTCTCCCTTTGGCTTCAAAACTTCTGTTGAAGAATCTCTTGGACTCTTAAGACAATGGACACCAAGGTAGGAACCCAAAGCATCTTCCTTCAATCCCTTATTCCCACCTATCTCTCAACGAGGAGAAATGTTCCCAACAACTGTAAAAGGAGATGGAACACACCATGTCCTTTTCTAAAATGGAACCAAAGGCAGCCAAACTTTCTAATTTCACTCTCCAAGCATAAAAAAGACTCCGACATCTGCTTCATGTTTTTGTATTTGTTCTAGCATTACGGCTATTAATATTTGCTATGCATCATACACCATGGAGTTAAGAATAAAGTTTGGGCTTGGGGAATCTAAATTACTTTTGTACACTGATGACATTTTGTTCGCTGAACAAATTTCTTCCCTCAATTTATCCACTCAGTCTTTTAACAGATCAGTCTGGCAGCATCCTTGGATATGAAATTAATTGGCCCATGACAGCATTGTTCCCCATTTCACAGGGTGACTGGCATTTCTATCTTGTTTTGTCTCTGAGATTGGCTCAGATAAAATTAAATATCCAGCAATATGGTTTAACCCCTAGGTTGAATGGTTTGGTTCATAAAAAATACCCCAAACTGTGAACTTCTAATGATTTCCATCATATTGAACAAAAGGAAATTGCATTTATCATTACCTAGGAAAGTTAATCTAGGGGGAGGGAAAGATCTAATGAAATGGGGTTGTGTTATTGCACCCCTTTGTTTCTCCAAATATCAGGGACCGTCAGATTTAATCAACATTTGGCCAGTCTTGGTTGATGGTTGAGTTGAGTTCTTGGATTTCAACTTATAGCATGGGTGTGTTCAACAGTCAGAGATAACAGCAGCTGTAATTTATCAGTAATCGAAGAATAAATAAGGGATAGATTTTACAGCATATGTCATTCATGAAATCTTGTAAGAAAGCACACACAGAACAAATAGAAATACAGATGTTGTCCTGGTGCATACATTACCCATTATCTTGGTTTCGCTGTACAGTGGTTCATTCAATAAACCACAACAGTCTCAAATCGCCCTGTACCAATCCATAAACAAACTGCCCAATACCAACCCATAATTCCCAATGATTTAAAAATGGCGGGGCTCATACTGCATGCTAAGCCAAGAACAAGCAAATTACATTATGCTCCACATGGGTGAAACTGTACTGCGAGATTTTTATTGTTTAGAACCATTATGCATTGCCACCCAACTCAATTATTATTATGAGATTGGGTGTGATAAGAAAATCATCAACAATTGATGCAAAAGCACAATGGCAAGCAACACCTGGTGTGTTCATCCTCTTGGTAATTCCCAGCATTGTAGCCAGTTGCTTACTTTCTTTGTTTTATCAGAGAAAACTCAATATGATGGAGGGCAGGAGGAGGTTAGTTTCCTTTAAAGTTGGTCTCATGTTTAGGTTGACATAGACATGGCTGGCCTTGAAAGGGTTCTGGACGCTTCATAAATAATGTGTCAGAAATTTAAACTTGCCCAGAAGAGTTTAAAATCGCTCGTCTCCATTCAGTATCTGTTCTTCTGTTTCTCTGAATATCAAGCGGTTATTCCTTTGAGCTCTGAGAGATATTCTTTCCCACTCTCTCAGCACAGAGATGGCAGCTTCATTACATATGCTTCTTCTCTTTTCTCTTTATTTGACACACTAAGCAGCCAAAGCTTAGAAGACCTAGATTTGCTGTAGCATCCATTCATACAAGGATGAAATGTTTCTGATGAGAGATACAGGTACTGTGTGGGATTCAGTTCTTGAAAAGAAAGACATATTTCCTGTAAGGTTGCGCGAAAGCATGGGTTTGAACAGCAAATGGGATTCCCAGAGGTGCCTGCCAGGAACCTCTTCAACCAGATGTGTTGTGTTTCCTAGGATTATGCATCAACTGTAGAGAGCTTCTGGGCAAATCCAAGAAAAGATTGAAGAACTTTAAGATGTCCTCAGCAGGTGTGTAAGCCTACCAACCTGGCTGCATTCCAAAACATATTTTATCCTTCATGTCCACCTTTCTGCATAGCCCTAATTTCCAAATCACCATCAGGTGCAACAAATCAGGAAGCTGGATGATTCAAATGGCTATAGGTTTATTGCACGCTCTCTGCAAGAATCTGAAGTAGTAAAAATTCAAATCTAACTGGCAGTAGACAAGAGTCAATGGGATTCAAGGTGGGCTGGACTTAGTTCTTTTGAGGGTACGAAGAGATTAGAGACTGATAACATGTTTGACCCTTCCCTCAGGCTCAGCCTGGTCATCTCCTACAATCAAGCTTTGATTTGAGAACATCCCTAAATCCAATTCTTTCATGAACCAACTCTTCCTTACTTTTCTAACTCAGTCTCAGATTTAGAATTGCTTTAGGTCATTTATTTTTATTTTTATTTTTTTTAAAGTAGGTATTATGAGATCCTGGTAGAAAATATTGTTAGACAACTTCTGTGTTAGCCTTCTCTCCATCATTTCATGGCTGTCTTCTCTTCCTCATCTGAAGTATGTAAAGCCTACAGAAGTCCGTGAAACCAGGGAGACTGCAAAATGCTGGAGGGAAGATTATGTTCATATTTAAGCAAAATGGAGAGATTCTGTAATAACGTCAGCATATTAGGACCACCTTAGAGGGAGCTCCATCATTCAAATTCTGCATACTTTTGAAATGCAGCAGTAGTGATTGTTGATTGTCCGTGAAGGTTGGAGTTATACAGGAAAAAGTACTCTAAACAATTTTCTTTATGCGGTAGCATTGATCCAAAACTCTTAAACGCATAAGTGCTATGATTAGTCATGGAGGATAAATCTCCTGCCTTAAGAAAGCTTATATATATGGATGGGGGTTTTTTTCCTGCCATGACTAATGTTAACCTCAGAGGCCATGCTTTCTCAGTAGTTAAACTCTCGGTGTAGAAAGGGAATTCACCAACCTCCTTAGTCCCACCACGTTCTCTCCATGGCTGTATTTTGCGCAACCATCAACTCTTGCAGCCTCCCCAGATCTGTGACCAAGAATCCCACCCCATTCTCCTGAAGAGGGATAGGACCCAGTTATCTCAAAAATGGGCCACCCCAGAGGAAATAAATCCCCGGCCTATAAAACTCGAGACGATTTAACACGAATACTTAATTAAACTGTACAGTGAAAGCACAAACAATCAAATTAGCCGGGATGAATTCTCAAGAGAGGCTTAGTTTAGATTTTTTTTTTTTTAGAAAAAACAAAAAACAAAAAACTCTGCCAGTCTGAATAACAGCCATTAATCCATTTCTAATTTAAGAGTCTTACGGATGCCAAATTTCAAATGGAATTTTCATAAAGCCATTTTAAAGAGGGAGAGCCAATCTGAATCACTTTAGCTTGTAAGGGCTGCAATGCCAAGCTACTCGAAGGTTTTCCTTTTTTTTTAAAAAAAAAAATACCCTAAGAATTTTTATGATTATATTACAGATGACTTAGAAAATATTATTTTGTCATATCTTACCTTGATTGGCTTCTGAGCTTCGGAGTAGAACAATCGGAAGTTGCTGATTATGAATTAACTACAGACCAGTGAAATAAATTCAACTAAGAAAGAAATATTGCTCAAGCTTTTGACTAGTGAGTCTTAAGGATAAAACATGGACTTAATTCTGCTTCCTTTACATCCAATTCCCTATCCTGAAAAACAAAATAATCAGAAAAAGATGGATTTCTTGGTTTACCTACATTTTTTTCTTTTAAAAATCTATCAAGTTTTTCTGGGAGAGCTACAAACTTCTAGTTGAACATCTTAGATGAATCTTATTCGACACACATGTATTCACATCTACATTTCTTTTCTGCTCTCCATCTCTTAAATACACATGTTTTAATCAATAATGTTTTAAGATGCAAGTCTTCCTTGGTTAATAACAGACAACACTTTCATCACTGCTGAATGAGTGTTAGTTATGACTGGTTCTCAAACTCCTGACCATGGTAGTGTCCCTACAGTCACATGACTATGCTTGGCATCTGGCTTGACCACTGCAGCATCCTATGGCCACACAATTGTGGTTTGTGACCATGCCTCCAACTTCCCACAAGCGAAGTCAGTGGAGAGACTGGCAGGAAGTTGGAAGTCACAATCATGTGAGGGTGTCCGTTTAACGACCCTCAGTGTTTCACTTAACAACAGTAAGCAGGGATTTCCAAACCGGCCATTGTTCAGCATTGCAGTCACATGACATCATGCTTTTCGCTTAATGATGGAAAATTCGGGTCCCCGTTATCATTGTTAACATGAGAACTCGTTGTGTTTTATATTGTTTTAGGTATATACAGTAGGTTTACGATGCACTTTATAAAAGTTTTTTTAGAGGCAAATTAACATGGGCACAACAATAACAATAACATGTAATTCTATATGCATAAGGGATTGTGTTAGTAATACAACTAACACAACTTGTTCTGCCTCTTTAGTTTTTGGGTTTTTTTTTAAACTCTTCAAAAAATGTTGGCTCCATGGTACAAATCAAATTCAAATTTATTGGTCACATACACAGTCATACATGGTACAATGTGCAGTGAAGTGCTTATGCAACCGCAGGTAAGTTAAGGTAGGAAGGAAGGGTGGGGAGTTAGAAAAATAGTTAGGGGTAGTTGGGAAGGTGGGAGTTAGATGCAGTCATGGTTCTTGTTGTGGTCCTGAGTGTGCTTGTGGTTCCTAGTTTAGTATCCGTATTGCTTGTGGGAAGAAGCTTTTCCTCATTCTTTCTGTGTTTGCCTTCAGAGAGAGAGAAAAAAAATCCACATTTTTGCATAGAGATCTGGACATTACAAATAAATGGCTTCATCTGTAGAAAAGACAGCATCTGTCACAAGGACTCAAAGGACCATTTTGTAAAGGTTTGAAATGTGACTGCAGCCTCGAGTAGACAAAGACACATAAGGAGTGAACAATTTCTGGGCTGCTGAGAACTAATGAAAGTGCAGCTGTAGCTCTCAGGAGGTTTGGCACTTCCCCAGTTCAGGAGCGTATTTGTGAAATCCAACCGAAAGGCCATTGGATTTACAAATATGGCAGCTCGACATATTTATTTTGAAAACAGCCACTAATATCAGGCAAGGAAAATACCAGATTTCTGGAAAGGGAGAGAAGAACGTTAAGTTTAAAATGTGGGCTTCAGAATGCAGGTAGATGAGGGTTCGACTTCTGGTTAAGCTCAGGTGTGAGCTGCTATTTCCTTTCTGGTTAGCGGGTTGCAAGGAAAACAAATTCTGAATTTGAGTGCAAGCATGTCAGCACGTTGGAAATACAGAAGGAATGTGTGTTAATTGGGGCAAAGTAATATAACAGATAAGTTTCTTTTTTATTAATTCTTTCTTGTGGATAGTACAAGTAGAACGGCACAAGTAACTTGCATTTCTTAATTAGGAATTTTAATGCTTGCATCATGTGTTACTCATGCATATGTACAACTGTATCATTTTCAGATGGAAGAGAGACCGTCGGAGACCACACCAATTCTGGCACAAATCGGCCATTAACAGACACATACAGATAAACAACAGCTACACACCATTCAAAAGAGGCAATCAAAAAGCCCCAAAGGAAACAAAAAGACCGAAACACTTCTTCGCCAGCAATCAATACCCAGATGAGCATAAATTAGCAGCATGAATCAGAATCAAAATCAGAAGAGAGTTGGAAGGGACCATGGAGGTCTTCTAGTCCAACCCCCTGCACAAGCAGGAAATCCTCCACCATTTCAGACAAGTGACTGTCCAGTCTCTTCTTATAAACCTCCAGTGACTGAAGCACCCACAACTTCTGGTGGCAAGCTGTTCCACTGGTTAATTGTTCTCACTGTTAGGAAGTTTCATCTCAATTCGAGATTGCTTCTCTCCTTGGTTAGTTTCCATCCATTAGTTTTCATCCATTGCTTAAGTCCAATGACCAAGAAGTAAATAATAAACCCCAGTCAAGGAACTGCCAAACAAGCGAAGCAAACAGTCCAATCATAGAACCGTTAAGAATACTCCCACCAACACTGACAGGGAAAGCCACTAGAATATAACCTGAGAGCAAACCTGACTCGCTAGTAGCATTGATGATGTTACCTAGTTTGGTAATGCAAGAAAACAACCAAGCTCAGAGAGGATCCCACTGTATCATTTTCTCCTCCTTTCTCCTGAAATACATAAATATGAGTGCATTGTTTTGTCTGTAGGAATCCCTTCCATTATTTAATCCTCCAGTGCACACCGAATTTAAAAAAAAAATATTGCAGTGAGGGTTATTTTGTGTGTGTATGTGTGTATGTGTGTGTGTGTGTGTTCTGCATTTGAGTCCACAATGCTAGATGAGCTAGCTGCTGCCCTTGCTATCCATGATTTGGCGTGATGTTTCAACCTACTTTATTCCAAAAACATGACACACAGACTTATGGTTTATAGGACTATCAAACCATGCTTGATAATCTCTAATCCCGTGATGGTGAACCTATGGGGGCATGTGTGCCAGAGATGGCATGCAGCACCCTTTCTGATGGCATGCAGCTCATGCACGCTTGCCTCCTGCTAGCCAGCTGCTTTTCAGGTCTCTGCACCACATGCGTGGGGGTGGGGCATCTGCAGGGGTGTGTGAGTTCATGCATAGGAGGAGCACATGCACAAGTGGCAGGGCATATGCAGGGGTCACGCAGATGTGAGGGGCACATGTGGGGGCCACGCACACATGCACGGGGGGCAGGGCACATGTGCAGGGGCCACACACACATTTCATTTGGGGGGGGTTTGTGCACACGGGTATGCATTCATGCCCTCACACACACACTTTGGGCACTTGGTCTGGAAAAGGTTAGCCATCACTGCTCTAATCACTGCTTTACTGTTGGGAGTTTTGAAATAATTTGCTTTTGGCTTGCCATCTTGTGCTAAGCCAACATGCATTCCAGCTGACATCATCGCCCTAAAATAGATTATTTAAGACAAAAAGTATATTGTCTAGTTAATTTCTCCTGGGAATCAACAGAGGGATGACAATCACAAGGGATAGCAAACATAACCTGCATTGAGCTGACTTGAAATCCGGGAATAGCTATGCAAGATTCAACCAAAGACTCCCTGGTGATTCCTTTGTATATACGTATGTACTAATATTTCACGCTTCTGCTCATATTTCACTAGACAATTACCAGGACTACATGATTTTAAAAGGTGCTTAGAGTTGTTCCTTAGATCTGCAATTTAACTGACAGATAGCCCATTAAGTATTGTTCAAAATTGGCTCCAAAAGCATTTCTATAATTGTGTTCATGGTACTTAAGTGTTTTCTATCAATACTTAATGGCGATGCTGGGTTTCTTTTTATCATATGCTAGATCACGCTTTCTTCTGATTGAGTCACCCCCCCCAGCCCATCCAAACAAACATATTCACATTGTTGGAAAACAAAGGCCCCCCCACTAATGACAAACATTTTTCATTGTTAGCCGTAGAACGAAACTCGCTGAGAGAAAATGAAAACAAGTCAAGTGCCACTTTTCACTCCGTGCAAGTTTTCAATCGATAAATGCAAATTCCCAACAAACTGCCCATTGGATCTCTCTGGCCCTCTCCAATCTTCATGCATCCTGATTAACTATGGCTTGTAAGAGGAGAAACAAGGTACTCGAAACAGTGCCGATTAAAGGAATGCATTCCTAGAAGGCTGTGTTTACCATACAAGATTGGCTTGATAAAACACATCAAGATCTCTCTACATGGCAATGCTCTCTACATGGGGCTCCCCTTGAAGAGCATCCAGAGGCTGCAGTTGGTGCAGAGTGTGGCCGCGCGG
>JAEANM010022205.1:0-11662 GCA_017656035.1 Myanophis thanlyinensis
GAGATTTCTTCTAACAACTGGTTCTCCCAACTGCTTAGAAAATTTACTACTGGTTCTAGCAAACCTGCTAGAACCTGCTGAATTTCACCTCTGAAGCTGACCCCAGATCCCCCTTTCTACCACTTCCTAACTCTTTGGCTAGGAAACTCCAATCTTGAAAGAAACCCAGAAAAAGTGTGGCAAGGAGAAAGCCATGTGAAAAGAGCTATAAATTCTGCTCTTTCAGACATCAGTTCCTTCTTATGGCTTTCAATGGAAGATGGCTTCATGCCTAAGATTTAGTGTCTGTGTTGGTTTATCTCTAGTAGGTCATTTGAAATGTTAGTTAAGTGCACCTTCCTAGGTTAGAATACCAATTGAACAGTTAGTGTTTGTTTCTGAGTAAATATGCATATGATTAACAGAATAATAGAATAACAGAGAGTTGGAAGGGACCTTGGAGGTCTTATAGTCCAACCCCTGCTCAGGCTGGAAACCTGTACCACTTGACTTCAGACAAATGTTGTCCAACTTCTTCTTAAAAACCTCCAGTGTTGGAGACCCACAACTTCTGAAGGCAACCCATTCCACTTATTGTTCTCACTGTCAGGAAATTTGTCCTTAGTTCTAGGTTGTTTCTTTCTTTGATTAGTTTCCACTCATTGCTTCTTGCCCTGCCTTCAGGTGCTTTGGAGAACAGATTGGCCTCCTTTATTAATGTATTTATTTGCTTTATTAATTAATTTTTTTGGGAAAAAATAATCCTGGGCAGTTTCTCCTCAAAGCTGCAGCTTCAGTATAGATGTTATTTCCGTCAGTCAGTGACTAAACCTCCTATGTACAATTTATTTTAAAATAATCATTAATGTGGTTAAAACACAAGTAGGACAAAGGAAACCTAATCAGCAAGAAGCCCTTAAACCCATGACATTGGATTGCTCAAGGGCCAACTCCAGACGCAACTGCTGAAAATCAGGAGTGTAATTTAAAGATATCAAAACTCAGAAATAGTAGTCTTACATTATATTTAACATAGTATTACAAAAAGAAGAAAATCACTATGGGCCAAGATAGCCATATTTTATACCGCCAATATCAGAAATCTATGTGAACAATCCTTTGGCTTCTGGGCTTTGCATATGGGGCAGCCTCAAGTGGGACCAAACAACTGGCTGAGATGTTAAGACTTGTCTTAGGATCTTAGTTTACAAAGAAAAAGCCCAGTTCAGATGTAACAAGAATCCAGGTTTGTTGCCACTTTCTCCCTCCTTCTCTGTGCATACTCTTCAGATCAAATCAAATTTTGTTCATCACATACACAGTCATACGTGGTACAAAATGCAGTGAAATGTGTATACAACTGCTCGCGACCATAGGTAGTAGAGCAAGAGGTACTAGTATAGACAGGGTAGGAGAATAAGTTCGGGGGTGATAGAGAGAGGTAGATTACTCTTGTTAATTAATAAACCCCATTCTTGGTCAGTTAATCAAACTGCAAAGTGGGAAATTTGGAAATCATGGATATTGTATTTAAAATTGAAATCGGCAAAGTTGAAAGAGCATTTATCAGGGCACTGATGATGTTACCTAGTTTGGTAATGAAACGTTTGCAAGAAAACCTCCCAAGCTCAGAGAGCATCAAGGACCCCACTGCTCAACCCTGAGCTACAGATGCTCTCTCCTATGGTTACTATTCATTGCCTGCAGATTCTGAGGTTTGAAATCCCCACCCATCTGACCTCAAAAAAGGATGGATTATCTTTTCCCTGATCAGGTTGTTGTTGCTAAGAAAAAGATTCCCTCCCTACAAAACCACAATAAAACGATCTTCTTTCCCTCCTTTTTCCAATACTGTCTTTGCCCTGCTGTCATCTTCTCTAAAGCCTTCTGTGAAATTTCTAATCTCACAGTGGAATTTTAAATGGTTGCTTCATGACTGGCAACATGTGCTCTCTATCAGCCCAAGCTTGTATTTACATACTTTTCATGATAAATCAACATATGGTTCTTGTTTTGAGAGAGTTGGAGTGCTCCATATGACAATATCATCCTCTTATTAATAATAATCGCTTTCTTTTGTGGAAAATGGCAAAGGGAGCCTTGTTTGTTTGTGGTTCTTCAAGTAAGAGAGGCAATAACTCTGCTAATGACGGGATTTTGATTCTTGCTCCAAGCTGGTTTTGCTGTCAACCCTGAACACAGATGATGTCCCCCTCTCCTCCCCCACCAGTCTTATCATATGCATAAAAGAAGAAGAAGAAAACCCCTAGCAGTAATTTTGCAGCAGACCTGTTTAAAAATGTTCATTAATTTTAATATTTTTTTTTTGTTCTCGGAGCCAGTTTTGCATATAGATCATTTTAATGGGATTATGTCTCTTCCTTCCTTCTCTGTGCCTTTTCATTTTCTGCATCCTATTTAATTATTTCCTGCACACATTGGAGATTACCTTTTAGGGCAGGCTGGGAGTGTAGGAAATAGGAACCAGATATTGTGGTATCTGTTCCTTCCTTGCGGGCCCAGATGCCTTCTCTGTCTTTCTCACAATGCTTTAGACCAGGGGTGTCTCTAACCGTAGCAACTTTAAGTCTTGTGCACTTTAACTCCCAGAATTCCCCATGACTGGCTGGGGAAATCTGGGTGTTGAAGTCCATAAGTCTTAAAGCTGCCAAGGTTGGACACCTCTTCTTTAGACACTCGAAGGCATGTGTTTCCACAGACAGATGGAAATAAACATCCAGACATTTTTTCCTGCTTAGGTAATCACAAAAGACCTTTGTCATTTTGTTGTGTTCCCATTTCTCCCCTTCTCTTTGAACTGTGGTGAATAATTCCTTTGCTCTTTCACAATTTACACCCTCTTGGATTCGGCAGACAGTTATCATATCCACCCTCGGCAATCCTTCAGCCAAGCTAAACACCCCAGTCGCTCTTTTCATGTTTCCTCATAAATCAGCGCAAACCTTTCATCGTTTCTGTTTCCCTTCTCTGACTCCTGGCCAATGGGCTGACATTGTTTTGCTATTTTGGTAGCCAGAGAATGGCTATTCCAGGTAAAGTTTGCCAAAAGGGCAGGATCAGTGCAAAACTTAATTAAAACCACCTTCTTGCTTTGATTCACCCCAGTTGTTTCACAGCCCAGAGCCTTGATCTCACAGCCCTTGGCTAAGACGAGTAAGACTTACTCATGCTAGCAGGGCCATTAATTGCACTTGTTCTAATGAGTGAGTAAGGGATTCCCGGATCAGCTTCAATTAAAAGCTGCTTTGAACAGCCCTTATTCATTCTGGGTTGCAACTTTGCATGCATCAGACATAGAAAGAGATTTGAGAACTGGTCCTGACTTCCTTTTCTAGTTCATGAAGAAAAAAAGCCTCCATGCTTCCTTTCAGCCTCCCCAAGGGCAGAAATTCCAACTTTTCCAAAGTATTTTGATTCAAACTCTTCTTCTATTCAGTTGTCCCCATCCCGGGAAATCAAATAACACTAGAGAAATCCTTCTTTCAGAGGGATTGCCAAGTGCTCTCCAAATTCTAAGTATCTGGAGCATCCAGTCTCAGGAGGGACATTTTCAAAAGGAAAGTATTTCAATCAAATCAAATCAAATCAAATCAAATCAAATTTTATTCATCACATGCACAGACATACATAGTAAGAAATGCACTGAAATGTGTTATTTCCCATGGTGAATGGCATTTAAATATGGATTTCACTGTGACCCAATCTCAGATGTTCTGCATACATGCCCAAAGGACCTACTTTAGAATAATTGTGGTATTTTGTTGTCCATTCTCTCTTTGTTGCTGAAAAACTACAAGCAAGGAGATGGCTCCACAGTTGGCAAGCGCCTGCCTGCCTGCCTGCCATTGGTTTATGTATCCCAGATTTCTTTAAAGCAATTGATAGTAAGCAGTATTCATGTAAAAGTCAGTAACATATTAAGAGAGGGAAAGCAGGGAGCATAAACTGCAACTGAGCCTGTGCAGGTGTTTTTTTTTAATTATACTATTGTGAAGCAGTATTGGAAGGAAAAATCCAATTTAAAAGCTCAATGAATCAAAGTGACAGAATATACTGCATTATTGTGTTGAACATGGAATGTTCCAATATTATCTTTTTTTTTACTGGCACAAACACAATTAAATACATCCTGATGCTTTTTATGCATTTGGGGATGAAAGGATCTAAGAATTTATTTCCCAAGATTTGGCAGAATTTAATACACTGCAGAATATTTAAGCTTAGTTCAGGTATAATATCTTGAGCTAATAATCCCTGGTTTTATCAGCATAAGAACGAGCGGTTTATTTTCCCCCTAAGCCTCCTTAGTAATGGGATGGCCTAAAATCAAACCCGAATCAGGAAACTATGATTTAATTCCTGCATAATAAAAACAGATAGAGAACTCAAAATAGTTCAGATATAACTAGAAAGTGTGGTTTAATTTACTGTGATGTCATCACTACGGTGCATAACGAGAATGAAATTGATACATGGGTTATTCTTTGAGAGTTTTTTGTAAATAATCATTGGGATATAATGTTACTACATAGTGTTAGGGACTGGTAGGTAGGTATGTAGGTAGGTAGATAGGTAGATAGAGATATGGTAGAGAGAGAGAAATAGAGATGAGAGAGAGAGATGAGAGAGAGAGATGAGAGAGAGAGAGAGAGAGGACCACTTTTGGAAGCTGCTTGGCTCTTTGTGGCTGGAAAGCAACTGGAGCAGCTAGGCAAAAGAAAGATGGGGAGCTGTGTGAGGCCAATAAGTAGGGGTGGGGTGGGGGCAGCCAGCAATTTAACTAAGGATTCTCCCGAGGTGTCCCAAACACTCTAAATCCCACCACTGAATTATTCCCATCCAAACCCACAGGGCCTCTAAGCACCAGGACAGAATCCTCATTCAGCCAACTCAGGATAGAAATAAATAATTGGGTATCATCAGTGTAGTGATGATACTGAACCCCAGACTGGTGAATGGCTTCATCCAGAAGTTGAATGCAAATGTTGAAAAGGATGGAGAATAGAGAATAGAACCATTTGGCATCACACAAGTGAGGGGCCTAAGGAATAAATTCTCCCCGCCATCAAACACTGACTGGAACTGGCCCCAGAGAAAGGAAGAGAGCCACCATAAAGTAGTGACCCAATCCCCAACCCCTGAAGCCACCCTCAAAAGGTTGATACCATGGTTGATGGTATAACAAACATAAAGAGATCAAGGAGCACAAGGATGGATGTACCAACATCATTCTAGTCCCACCACAGGTCATGAAGAAATGTGATTGAAGTGATCTCAGTACTAAAACCCATCCTGAAACCTGACTAAAACAGGTCTAGATAATCCATTTCCTCAAAGGTTTTCCTCAGCTGCAGGTTGACCATCTGCTCAACATATTCCAATCTAATTCCTTGGAAGCTACAGACCCAAAGGAATCCCAGATTATGTAATGTAATGTAAATAATAGAATGTCAAAAATTTATATCCTACAAATATCAATGCACTGAAATAATGTATAAAGATTCATACTAACACAATAAAAAGGAAAGAAAGAAAGAAAGAACATTCTAATATTCAACATTCTAATATTCAAACATCTTTTCCCCCCTCAGAAGATTCTCCCTATAAATATCCTTAATTTTCATGGAGCAGACTATTCATTATTTCTGGGAAGGAAACAAAATCAAGTTTAATATTGCTTCCTTTGGTTTAACCAACCAACAAACAAAAAGGATTGGCAGAGTTTCAGACTGATAAGATTTGAAATGAGAGTTATAATCTGCACCAATATGGGCCTTATAATGAACAGAAATTTAACCATAGCTGTGCTGCCAGGTGCAAATTTAATAAAATATTTTTAAATGATAGATGGAAGACTCTAGAACAGCTGTTTGAATTCCCAGACAAAAATCTTCATTAAGAAAGAGTTAAGGATGTAAATGAATGCCTTTTAATTTAAAACAACACTGTAGAACACTGAACATTATTCATTCAGAAGTCTAGTGGTTTGGGTGACAAAAACAATATATTTGATTCCAAACACTGAACATAACAAGCAGAACACCTTCCACTATCAGCAACAGAAAATTCCTCAGTAGTTGGCTGAAAGAAGTATCAAAATGCATTTTTAACAAAGTAACAGAACAGGATAGCAGAGTTGGAAGGGACTTTGGAGGTCTTCTAGTCCAACCCAGTGGTGGAATTCAATTTTTTTTACTACCGGTTCTGTGAGCGTGGCTTGGTGGGTGTGACTGGGAGATCATGTGACTGGGTGGGCAGTTTCTGTAAGCAGGGCAATAAAGATTAGGCTAGAAACAACACCGGAATGGTTTTTTCCTGCCTTCCTTACAGGATTAACCCTGTAAAGTGAAAAAAAACCAAATGATTCCTTCTAACAACCAGTTTTTTGAACTGCTTAGAAAATGTACTACTAGTTCTAGTGAACCTGCTAGAACCTGCTGAATTTCATCTCTGGTCCAACCCCCTGCTCAAACTTTAAAATGGGAGGAGAAACACAATTTTCCTTTGTCTAGTTACTAGGACTTCTACATCAAAAAGAAGCAAGGAAATGTAGCTTTATATTAAGTGCAGAAAGTGAAAGTCAAAGAGAAAGATAGAAAGAGAAATAGGACACTAAAAATGTACACAAACTTTGTCCAGCTAAGAACAAAGGATAAATATAGTGTGAATCTCCAATCAAACCTGAGTATAAATATTTTCACCTAACTGAGCAACTGATAATGCTTCCAATTTGAAAATGATTCAGGATCCATCCATCAAATTCTCATGGAACCCCAGATTCCACATACCAATTTGAACAATTCCTGTCTTATATCCCAAGCTATCTGTGGGGCTAGGACAAATATCTGAGATTGTTTGATGGGAAAGAGGAATGGATCTTTTCGGTAACTACTACGGCTGATTATAGAGCTTCCAACTCTAGAAAGGTTAGTTTAGCATCTAACCGTTCCATCTATTATGCATAGTAAATGCACTCTATTCAGTTCAGCACGTGATAGATTTTATTGAATCCAAAGTCTTTTTTAAAAAAATCTATCTCCTATTTGTCTTTTATTACTGTGTAAACAATTTGGCTTGCATATGTGTAACATCATTAGGAGATCACAAGCCAGACTGAAGTTCTAACTGGATCTGGGGTGACCAACAGCATATTAAGCAATGCATTAATTCATTCCAATATCCAGTGCCTATGACTTCATCTTTTACAGAAAATAATCAGACGGGTAAAAGTGTCACTTTCAATAAGTAATTCTTCATATTTGTTATACTATCTAATTCCCTAATATGCTAGATTGTATTTCTTCAGATAACATCTCAGTATATCGACCTTTTAACAAATGGCCAGTGGATGCTCTCATACATATTTTTATCTCTTGTACAGTATTTCACCTACACAGAAGGCAATTCTTTCGGCATGACATATTAGAATGGGATGGCAAGATCCATTTTGATCTATCCCTTCCATAACAATATTTATGGTTTAGGAGGCACTGTGTCAAAATCCACTCTACAGGGTATCTTCAAATAAAAGACTCATCTGGTTCAAAGTGGCAGATCCTACGACTTCAATTGTTCAAATAATCATCTCTCCTCTATCATTACTATTGCACACTGCGTCTCACCAACCTTTCTCATTTTCAGTTCCTTAAAATATATTGCATATTTATTCCATCCACATTCTATTCTCCCTCCAAAACTGACAACAAATACAGTTGGTTCTCAGTTGGGGTCCCATCCAACTTATAAAGGCAAGTCTGTTGAGCAATAGGGCTGGATGCATCATGTATGGCTGCCTTAAGGCATATTTTTCCATGTGATTCCTCGTGAATGATTATTTTCTATTTCAAAGTCTTCATATGCCAAAGATTCAAGATTTAATTCCTACTATGTCCATGTTTTTTTTAAATGTGGGAGGATTTCCTGTCTGCAAACCAGAAAAACTGCAACCAATCAGAGTACACAATACTGGACGGCATTGACCAGTCACCAGATTTAATATATAATTGCTTCATACATACCATTGAAAGTATTGATTTTGCCAATTCTTGCTATCAGCTGTTACCCTCTGTTCCATGACAGCCATTTTCACTTTGTACTTTTTACCTACAAAAACTTGAAGATTTCCCTCCTTCTAAATCTCAGTTCTTTTTCCTAAAACCTTTTTTTTTTCATTCAATCAACTGTGTGGACTGCCTTCTTTCTTTTCTGCCTCTTAACATTCGAAGTGTAAAGTGGAAACAATGCCCATAACACTACTTCGATGTTTTGGACACAACATATATTTGTCCTATTTAGCATTCTTCATAATTCCAGTTGTTTCACAAATTTCACTCTTTCTGATTTTTTTTAAATGTTTATAAATATTTTTGACCTCTCTTTTCCTATGGATACTTCTATTCCTTGCCTTCCTTTGTGTTAGATCATGAAACCCTTCTGAGCTGAAAATTATTTTTAATTTTTAATCTGCATACTACCAGATGGATTATTGGCACATTAGTAGTCAATCAGCTTCAACATCATCTGCAAAACAAACACCAGGCCATTGGATTAGCAAAGCTAGAAAATAGGAATTCCCATGTATTATAATGGTATGTGCAAGTGACCTTGGGGGAATGGGATGAAGATTAACTAATTAACAATGGATATGTAAAAGATGTCTCATCTCACAGAAGGGGGGAGAGCTTCAGAAGGGACCCTCTCTAGTTTTCTGGAGAAAGAAATTATTTCTCTGAAAGCATTTATATACTTTCTGTCTTGCAAGATTCTATTAACGTAATGTTACAATAAAGACTTACGGTTGTAGTACTTATGGTTGTGCTCAGTGGTGGAATTCAATTTTTTTTACTACCAGTTCTGTGGGTGTGGCATGATGCGCGTGGCTGGGGGGTCATGTGACTGGGTGGGCAGTTTCTGTAAGTAGGTCAATAAAGATTAGGCTAGAAACAACACCAGAATGTTTTTTTTCCTGCCTTCATTACAGGATTAACCCTGCAAAGTGGAAAAAAACAAAATAAGATTTTTTTCTAACAACCAGTTCTCCAAACTGCTTAGAAAATTTACCGCCGGTTCTAGCGAACCTGCGAGAACCTGCTGAATTTCACCTCTGGTTGTGCTGTTTATCTGGGGTACCTTGAAGGGGTAACACATGTAATACAGAATGAAAATTGTCCAGTAGGTAGAAATATTGATATATTCAAGAGAAGCCAGGGCACATTTATTAAGTTTAGGATCTAACCATAATCTTTAAAGTCAAGCATAGATTAATTTGACCTCTAGTACTAACTGGAAGGTTTGTCTATCTGCCCATCTTCCATTTACTGAGCATTTTCCATACGGATTTACAGTGAAAAAGATTCCTATGGATTTTTTTGCTCCTTATTTGTGACTGCACAACAAATAATCCGTGACGTATTACTTCAGTCTATTATTTACTGTGCCTTCTTGTCACACACAGGTTTTCATTTTATTTACTTTTTCCAAATCTATCAGTAGTTGTACAATGGATTTCCTTTCCGTACATTAGAAGATTCATGTTTCCTCTCCCAGGTGGTACAACTGAGCAGATCAGATTCTCCACCTGTCCCTTTCTAAACTGCTCTTTGCCATGCATTTGTTGTTGTTCTTTTGATACTTAACCCAAAACCCTGAATGCACATTTAAAAACTTGTTCACTTGAGCACTGAATTCTAAACCAGAGCTGTTTGGAGAATAAAGTTTTCACAAAAACTTTGCGGTAGGAAGCACTTCTATTTAGAAGTATTTCTGTCCACAATCCTGTGTACTCTGATCATGCCTGTATCCCTATCTGTTTCGGAGAGAGAGAATATTAATGTAAGATGCTGTGATATGAAACACAAACACATACACTTGCCAGCGAGATTATAAATGCACAAGCCTACCTACTATTCTTCAAGGGAACCAAGGGCCCCATCTGCTGATGTTTAAATGTACTACATTAACAGAGTGCACGGTTAGCAATCCTGATAAGAAACATATTAAAACTGAACGCAGGAAAACAAATCACAGCCCAGTTAATGCAAATCTGTGAGGGGAAACTGCAGAAGAGATACTTCTACTACCATTCACTGCCATTACTCTTACCCAGGGCCAACAAACTTTTTCACAAGCTTTAAAACTAACCTGATAACAAGAAAAAAAAAAACAAGACACAGAATGCAATCCATTTAACACACGTATTGAATGAAAACTATAGAAATGCCCTTGGTTTGTTCAGATGAGACTTTTCGAGAAAGAAGTTGTGTAGCAGGATTTTCTCACACAAGCTGAAAGTAGTTCTAAATGTACTGGGGGTACACATTCCACTTTCACAATGGAAATGTATCTGCTGAAGGAATCAGTGGTGGTTATATATGCCTAATGCATTTCTTCAGAGTTAATTTAATTTGGGTTTTCTATATTAACCCCACTGTATAGATTGACACAACACACTGAACCTTATAGCAACTTGGGCTGGGTTTGCCCCACATGGAACCATCAAACATCTGGTTACATTTTAGCCCAGCATATTAACATGAACTCAACACTGCTGAATGTGGAAATCTGCTGGATTGAGTCAAAATGGAAATTAAGGGGTCATGGCATGACTGCAAACTATATCCTCTCCATTTTGCCATGGTGGCTCAGCCTAAGCTGAGCTTCACAATTGTCATCCCAAAACTTTCAGAGTTACTTAGTTAATGACTTTCCTACAGACATTCTCATAGAGTTCTCTATCAAGGACTTCCTTGTAAGTTTAGCAACAAACTGAGTTGGCTACTCTATGTGCTTGGCAGCAAATGACAGCCAATTCTGGTTTTAGTATTCTTGTCAGCCTCTCTTACCAACATAAGTCCCCTCCATTTGGTTTTCACACTTTGAAAAATCATAGGAGTGTTTCTGAAAGGGTGGGGGGAATAAAGTGTGAATTAATTCATGAGAGTGGGGACCCAAAGAATCTTTCTTTCTTCCTTATCAAGAACTCCAAATTGCAAATCCATTGCAGCTATCCTGTCCCATTGCCCAAAAGCAAGATACACATATGAAAGAAGAAACATGTAACTGGATTTGAGGATTTTAAAAAAGAGACTTTAGCAAAATTTAGACATATAAAATCTTTGAGGCAAACTTTTGACTTTTTTGCTTCCACAACATTTCTCTGATTCACATTTGCTTCTACCCTAATACTGTTTGTTCAATATATACTATGTTTTCCTCGGCCCTGCAAATAACAGGCTCAAGAGATGGACCCAGAGTTTTGATGGGAGAAATGGAAACAGACATCCTTCCAGGTCCTTCCAGGACCACCAGCCAACAAAACAAATGGTAAAGATTCTTAGGAACTACAGTTTGACATCTGGAAACTCATTTACTCTCCAGTCTTCCTTTAAAGTCATTATGGGCTGTACCTTCAAGCACTTTTCTTTGGATCAATACTGTCAACTTTAGCAACCTCCCAATGAAATGGAGGTATTTTGGGAGCTGAAGTCCATACATCTCAAAGCTGCCTACATTAGGAAATAGTGCTCTAAACCTACCTTTCTTCCCTTTCCCTTCCCCTTTCTCTTTCCCTTTGCCTTCTTCTGCTTTCCCTTCTCTTTCTCCTTCCCCTTCTGCTTTCCTTTCCCTTTTTCCTGCCTTCCTTCCTACGTGCGTCCGTGCTTGC
>JAEANM010022206.1:0-11662 GCA_017656035.1 Myanophis thanlyinensis
TCCTATTCTGGCTCGGCCCCTCTGTCAAATTTTAGAAACCATTGTGGCCCGCGAGTCAAAAAGTTTGCCCACCCCTGGTCTAACTGATCTTACAAAGTTGTCACCAGGTTACAACATAGTTCTAGAGGAAGCCTGGAAGAATCTCTGAGATCATTAAAAAGAAGCTTGAATACAATGTGGTAAACAAGCGTTGGAAGTTTATCAATATTTCTCTTGAAATATTTGTTTCACCAACATGATGAAACCATGAAAGCTGGTCACATTGTGTGCTCTTAGGTGCAAAAGAACAAAAATACCAGGTCAACACAAGAAAGTTCAATTAAACTGATTTATTGCTATAATCTATACTCAAGAATCTTCTCAACTAATGGTTGAGACTGCTTAGAATTAGATAAGGGTCAACAGCACTCAAGGAGGGTTGGACTTAGTTCACTTGTGGCTATGTAGGGACTCTAGGTTGATCCCTCTTTTCACCCCACCTCCAGGCCATTCCTTTTCTTACAGGTGCATTAATACCGAACTATTCTGATGCCAATGTAAACGCATAACATTAAATCACACTTGAATCTATCCAAATTTTCATATATTATATCCTCTATAATTTCAACATAATACTTAATATAATTTAACATTATCTTTCCCACAGTGGTCTCCATCCACTGTTCTGGAACATGTAAAATTCCAAACAGAACAAAAAACTGTTTATTGTGACTGCTTTAATACTCTGGAATAGTGACATACAGGCTATTATCTTTACCACGGGCATCCCCTCTTCTGATATTTGAATAGTTATGGCAGGTTTAAATCCCCAATTCATTTAATGTAGAACAAAATGGGTACCAAAAATTAAGGGACAATCAGTAAGAAAAAAAAAATCAAGAGTCCTTGATTTTTGAAAAATCCTTCTAAAAGCATACCTGACCAAAAACCTTTGGTTTGAAGAAATGGCTACACGTTTCATGTATTTATTTACATAGGAAAATTTACTTATATAATGCTGATCATCATTTATTTGTCAGGATAGAAAAACGGGAATCATGTGCCATTTCATTAAACTGCTCAGAAGAAAAGTGCCACTGACTCCACAATTAAAAATAAGTTTCTTACCGGAACAGATCATCTGCAAGTGTCTCCTCTCTTGTTTGACAATTCTGCTCCTAGAAAAAAATGAATACTTCTTTAAGAATGAGTAGCAAGGATTTTTAATATCAATTTTAAATGAGACCTTCATAAATAATATCCTATGCTGTACAATGCTATTTTTGTTCACAATCTTTCTTTCCTACTGCAAACAAAGGCAATATCAAGCCTTTCCTGAGATTAAAGGGCGGGGGGGGGGGTTGCATGGAAGGATCGTGTAAGCTCCCTCTGATTTTTCACAATAACTCTTCTATGAGAACATGCCATCTTTGCATGTTGTGTACATAAAAGACTCAAATAATTGCACTCAATGTTCTGCTGAGTTCATAAAGAGTAAAGGTTTAATAAAAACAAAATTCTATATTTTTTAGGGTAAGATATTTAGTTCTTATAATTTTAATAGTTCTTATGTTTATAATTATTTTTATTGCATTGAAAGCTTCCCAGAGTTGCGAGATGGATAGCATATAAATGTAATAGATAAAATGGGTTCCTAACAACTCTTAATAACAATCTTGTGAACCACAAGACATATTCATAAAATTTCTGTTTAACAAAATTATCAATAACTTTAAAAAGTAACCCAACATTAGAGACTTGTTTTAAGTCCCCATGGAACCACAGAGCTTAGAGTTTGTCTAGTCTAGAGCATAATTAAGGTAAATATCATATATATATTATTAAACTCTCAGAGAGAAGTTAGAATACAGAAGACGGTGAAAAACTCAAGGTAAGAAATCAATATTCTACACATACATGCTACAAAGTTGTATCCTTTTATAAAGCTAAACATCATTTTTTTGCAAAATATTTTAAGCACTTAACAATGTCAGTGGTGTTTATATTAGATTTTTTTAAATGTTTGTATTACCTACCTCCATTTCTTGTCTCAACCAATCTTCCATGTCAGGGTTTCTTCTAGCATGATGAGCTATCAGATCTGATCCTCCAATAATGTTTGGAAGCCTTCCTGCCCCAGGATAAGCTATCTGTCCAGGAGGAAAAAAGCATATCCATGGGAACAGAAATATCAATTGCTGTCCATGGTTGCAAAACAGAAGAAAACAAATGCTAATTTGGACCTTGCTTCATTCATTTCATAAACAATTCAATATAACATATGCCAGGATGAAAAATGAATCACCCCATCAGTCCTCATCTAGGAATTTGGGACCATTACTCCATGCTGCATTGTTTCAAGCAATAATATTTCAAGGTTTTCTAGTATGTATTGCTCATTTAGGCCTGGACTTAACATTCCAAAACACTTGTAGACCTCCTTGTCAGTTTGGGATCAGCCTCTTGCTGAATGACTCACTTGTATTTCAGTTTCAGCTGATAGACAGATATCCTAATATCCTCCAGGAAAACTTTTGATACAAAACTTTCTTTTGTTATGGTAAATCATCCAGCTTCTGAATCAGGAAAGTTTTCTAAATCAGGATTTCCACATATTACAAACATTTCCTGCATCAGGGGAAAAAAAATCTTCCAAATGTGATAAATGGAACAGGTAGTCCTTGATTTAACAATCACAATTGAGCCCAAAATTTCTGTTGCTAAGCCAGACAATTGTTAAGTGAACGTTGTCCTATTTTACAACCATTCTTGCCATAGTTGTTAAGTAAATCACTGTAGCTGCCAAATTAGTATCATGGTTGTTAAGCGAATCTGGCTTCCCCGTCCACTTTGCTTGTCAGGTTGCAAAATGACTCTGGGACATTGCAATTGTCATAGATATGAAACCTGTTACCAAGCATCCAAATTTTAATCACATCACCATGAGGATACTGCAACGGTCGTGTGAAAAATGATAATAAATCAATCTTTTCAGTGGTGTGGTAACTTTAAAGAGTCACTAAGTGAAGAGGGCTACCTGTATTAGTTCTCGTTATAGTAGGCAGTCTTGGTTTCTACCAGATATAACAACATTAATCTATGACTCAAAATTTACATTTTTAAAGCAAATTATCTAGTCACCCTGACAGCTATCAAAATGTTCTTTGGCAATTTTCAGTGATTTCCCCCTGGTAATCTCCTATGAATCCCATTTTTACCCGTAATTTTTTTTGATGGTAGAAATTACAGATTTTAGTCAAGGCAGCAAAGACCAGAAAATTTCTACAGAGTTTTGGGTTCTTTTTAATGATTTATGGAATGATTTTGCCCTTGGAGTAGCTGGACAAAACTATCTGTGGATATTTATTATTGTTTGAAGTTTTCTTCATCCCAGGTCTGTGTCTCTGACAATAAATCAGCTGAGTCCCAAAACTTATTCTGTATTGTAGGCAATACAATACCTTTTTTAAAAAAGACAGAAAACTCCTGAAATTTCTTTGACTGATGCCTCTACAATTGTTATGGTGAGAACTTCACCATGACGAAGAAAGCAAAAGTTTGTGGGATTAATGTAGCTCCAGCTTGAATCAATTCAGCCTTGATTTTTTTAAAGATTTACTCACACAACATATCTTTTAATTCAACTACCGGTAATTGAACTTGGGGAAGATTTCTTTTTCACACTGACACACATTGGATTATTATGTTTATGAAATAAAAGAAACAAACAACAATTTCTGATATTATTTGTTCACTGAAGCGCCTGTATATGTCAGCAGTACCCACAGTAATCTCTGAAAACACTTTTTACATATGCAAACATTCAGAAAATTCAAAAGGAGGCAAATACTTTGTAAAAGCTATTAATTGTACAGATGCAAAATTAAGAGAGGAATAAAACAGGATTAAACAAACGTTTTAAAATTTAATATTCTGAAAAAGGCTACCTTGTTACAATATACGAACCTTTTTAAATTTTTTGAAGTTGCTCAGATGCCCATAGTTTGAATTTGCTGGAGGACTGATTTTCCTTGGTTGAGTAACAACCAATGATCTAAATTCCTTTAGCAAAAGTTTACTAGGAAGATAACTTGAAATATTTCCACATTTACCTGGATTCTTATTTAGGAAGAGAAAAGAAGAACAATTAGTAAAAAGTACTCTAATCAAACTTATCATTAATGAGATTATCAGAAATGTTGTATGCCCTCCACGTACCCTGGGGATTATATGCCAAGTCAACATTTCCCCAAATTTTGTAATTAAACCCATTTTATCATTAAAAATTCAAACAATGTGAACTCATTCAAGAATCGTGTGCTATGAAACCTTCCTAACAACTAATTCATCTAATATACCCAGGTTTTTTTTTTCCTTTAAAAAAAAAAATCAGCATTCTGTGACAAAGACACTCTGACAATTATTGATCTTTTGAACAATGGGGAAGATAAAAATATTACATATTTTAAATGCAAAAAGGGAAGCAACCATCAAAGTTGGTACAATTTAGGGACTCTTTCTGAATTGGGAAGCTACATAAAACCCTCAGGATCCTCTTGATTAGCCACCTCTGATCTAATCGTCTCAACTTGTTCTTTTTACATTCTCTTTTTAAATCTCCCAACAGTCCCTATGAAAAATAAAACAAAATGGATCTCCTTTTATACTCCTAATTCTCAAGTATAATTACCGTTTGATCGCCTAACAAATAACAGCAAGAGCCAAAAAAGGAGAATATTTGTAGCTCAAGGTTGAAATGAGGGGTCTTTGGTGCTCTCTAAGCTTGGTTGTTTTCTTGCAGATATTTCAGTACCCAAACCAGGAAATATCATCAATGCCAGTAAAGATTGGGGTTTGCTCTCAATTAATAGCAAGAAAGAGAAAAAGAGGCAGAAAGCACACAACATATTTTCTTAATGCTACTGCCAATATTGTGTTGGGTAAGAAACAGTTATTTTAAAAGTTTTGCTTAACACTTTAAGCATTTTTTAATTTAAAAATATTTTCCCCCTTCTATGTTCACCTTTCACTAAACTTATCTCTTGTATTTACACCCCACCTTCCTCCAAAGCTAAAGGTACCATACACAGCTTTGCCATTTTATCCTCACAATAACCCTGTGAAGTAGCTTGAGATAAACATGAATATATTCCTTAGATATGAGTCACTTCTTACAGGTTCTGGTGGTTCTTCTTTAATTTCTTCTTTCTGGTTTTCTGCTGGAAGGGATTCCTCATTTTTTTCCTGTTTAACGAAAATATATATTTGTACAGGTAGTCCTTGACTTATGACCACAGTGGAGTCCAGACTTCATGTTGCTAAGTGAGAAATTTGTTAAGTGAGTTTTGCCCCATCTTATGACCTTTCTTGCCACATTTGTTAAGTGAATCACTGCAGTTCTTAAATTAGTCACTTGGTTGATAAGTGAATCTGGCTTCCCCGTTGACTTTGCTTATCGTAAGATTGCAAAAGCTGGTCACATGACTCCAGGATGGTGCAACTGTCATAAATATGAACCAGTTGCCAAGCATCCCAAATTTTGATCATGTGACCCTGGGGCTGCTATGATAGTTGGAAGTGTGAAAAACAGTTAGTTGAAAGTCACTTTTTTCATTGCTATGGTAACTTCGAACAGTCACTAAACAAACTGTTGTAAGTTGAGGACTACCCATATATGTTTGTACAAAATCTGTGTTACTTCTATGATTATCAGCTAGGTTTATATCCCACCTTTCCATCAAAAGTTCATGTCAGATATAAATATATAAATAGTACTTTCTCCTCCATTTTGTCTACACCTAATCCTACCCTGCCACGACCTGTTTTCAGGCCTTGTCCTGGCCTATTTTCTGGGCTTTTGGGGGGAAAAAAACAGGCTGAAAAAAGCTCCAAAAACAGGTCAAAAAAAGCCCCAAAATGGGCTAAAAAGCCTCAAAATGGGCCCAAAGTCCCCAAAACAGGCTTTAAAAAGCCTCAGAAACAGGCCAAAAAAAAAAAAAGCCTCAAAAATGGGCCAACCCCCCCAAAATGGGACGCGCAGAGACCAAAAACTTTTAAAGGAAATTATTTAAATGCTAGCTGATTAATATAGTAAAATGTCTGCAATTTGAAGGACCCCGTATATGAATAGATCCCATGAGGAAAAGCAGGTCTTACCAAAAATCTAGTGGTTTCTATTTTTGTTTCTTTGTTTCTTAAAACGGTTTCTTTAAGATCCAGTTTCACTTTCTTCTTTGCATTCTGAGTATTTTTCTCATCCTGATCTCCTACATTCTCTTCTGGGTCCAACTCTTGGCTTGCAAATACAAGTTCTAATGAAGCTTCATCTTCCACAGGGTCCTCTATTTTCTTTCTCTTCTTTGATGCAGACATTTCAACAGGGATACTTCCCATTCCTGTTTGCTTTAACTTGTTGGTTTCCGCTATTAATGATTTTCTGGAGTCCACGTTTGAGTCACTTACTCCTTGTGTTGCTGCCCATTGTCCTTTTTGAGAATCCACATTATTTTCCCGTAGCAAAAAAGGTACAGATGGTGTTTGATGGGAAACCTGTGATGACTTCTTATCCATTTTTGCATGTTTTGAGAATGGTGTTTCTAATTCCTCATCCCTTTCTCTTAAAATAGAAAAAAAAAAAGACTGAGAATTGGCCTTATTTTGAAATACCTTTCTAGTCAACAATAGATAATTGAACAGATACAATTAGAGGGCCTATGGATATTTCCACAAGATAAGGAGGTGTTTACATTTAATCTTACTTTATAAGCAAGACCAATTCTAAAATCTACCAAACCCCATCACTCTGTACTAACCATTATCAGAATAAATATCAAATAACAGCTCCCTTTAAGGAAGTAAGTTACCTAACATTTCAAAACACCTTAAGAAGGTGTTAAGAAAGAGAGTTCTTTTTTTTTTAACCCTTAAGACTCAATTCTGAGAAAAAGAATTAAGGTACCTTTTTTTAACAGTGGCCTGAAAGTAATTTTTAATTGAATTGATTGGCTGTGAATCTTCCTCTCTGATCCTGCTATGACTTGACATTTCAGAAGATAAACATGCTACATTGGTGAAGTCAGCTCCGTGTGTCTTCTTTAGCTGGGGCAGGATTCTCTGTCTGTTTACCCTGCCACTTCCTTCTGGAGTCTCCGTAACAGCGATTATATCCTGTGACTGGATTACAGGCTTTGTTTTCTCTTGTGATAATTCCATACTGTAAAAGCAAACAGATTAGAAAAAATATTAATCAAAACTGAGATAAGCACACTGCTTGAACTATAATCCACGGAGTCCTGGACATAACCGAAGAATTCTAAATTGTCTTGACAGCTAAGAAAATGTTAACCCAATACAAAACTTTGTGGTGTTTTGAAATTTTAACTGTATCAAAATTTGCCTCCTTACTGACCCTCAATGATTTTAATCTTTTCCTATTATCTCATATGAGAAAAAAGCTATTATTTAAGACTGTATGTTTGCATGCTATTTCAAAGAAGATAGGATATATCAAAACAATTAAAACTTTTGTTTAATTGCCTACAGTGTAAAGGCTATATAAAAATACAGAGTAAAATACATGTATTTAAATAAAATCCAATTAATATTCCATTGCAATTAATGTTGACATACTAAGTGTGGGTTGCTATTTTGTAAAAAAAAAAAGTAGTTTGCTGCAAGTAACTAACTTCAACAACCAATTCCTAAGCATGTATAGTATCGTATACATTGAATACACACATACGCACTCACTTTGTCATTATATAAAACATACACATACAATAAAATTCAGAGACCAGACCCAACACACATACCCATATAACAATCCTCCATCCACACTCCCACCCACCAAAATTTCTCATCCCCATTGTATACTTAGATATCCATCCACAATTGACTGATTATTTATTTACTCATTTTCTATAACTGCCCATCTCAGCCAAGTGATTCTGAGTTGAATGAACCACACTAGATTCTCCTTAACAAGAAGCTTAATTGTTAAAACAATCATTTGAAATTGCCTCCAGAAGTTGTCAACACTCCAACACTGGAAGTTTTTAAGAAGAGATTGGACAACCATTTGTCTGAAATGGTATAGGGTCTCCTGTCTGTGAAGGGGGTTAAGACTAGAAGACCTTCAAAATCCCTTCCAACTATTCTGCTCCATTCCATTCAATTCACAGAAGTTTCTACACTACACTAAATCACACACATATAAGATATCCCCTATTTCAGCAATTGCTGAAAAGGTAAGAAATTATAGTTTTGGAGGCAGCTAAAAAAAAATTCAAAACCATAATTTACAGTAATGAGTCCATCACTTCATCCATTTCTGTGTCAGCTACATATGCACTGATGTCGTCTTGGTTGGAAGGCATTATTGTTTCCTCCACTGCCACATGCTGAGACTGACTTTGTTCAGGGACATGGGATGCTATGGCAGCAATTTTTATATCTGCAATTTAGATATGAAGGTAAAATGAACTACCATGTTATTAGCGTTCTGTAAATTAAATTCATATAATTCTGGTCTTTTATGTTTATTTTATATACATTATGTTACAATACTTAGACTCATATTTGCTCTAGCGAATACACAATGTCTAAAGCTAACATGTTGCTAAGTAAAAAATATTAAACATGTTATTCTTACTATTCCTAGTGATGTTTTCATTCTATACATGAAGTATATCTTAGTCTTAACACTGCCTTGAGTTCCTCAAGGAAAGGCAGTTTATAAATCTAACAAATCATGGTATGTGCAACCCACCACCTCATGGCAGTTTTCAACATAAATCAAAACATCAATAATAAAATCCACTACTATTACTGTAAATCACAGCAAGCTTCATATTTTCATCAGTACGACATAAGTTAATGGTAATAACAGGAGGTATTCAGATAACGGGAATGTGATGTAGCCCATGGTTTTATAACCTTAAACACAGGTAAATAATAGGCTCATAGTAAATGCGATAATTTGCATTGGACTAAATGGTGTTTAAAAAGCTGAGCACTGCTTAGTGCTGCCAATCAAAAGGCACATACCGATTCTACTTTTTTTTTGGTGAAAAAAAATTTAGAAGAGAGAAGATTGGGTTCACACTGATTGTTTTTATAAATTAGGATAAGCATGGTTTGCTTAGGCATAGTTTGTTGAATAAATTCATGAAAAAGAATTAAAGAGAGAATAATATTTTGGGGAAGAAAAAGAGAAAAATTATTTTCATATATTATTTAAAATAAAACCTAGCTGCAATTTACTAAAACAGGTAAACAGCCATTCTACTGCTATCGACTAAATATCAATTTCTTAAACAAAATACTAATAAGATAAAATAAAGTGGGGGGGGGGAAAGTATTTTTGTTACCTCCATTGGGTGAAATTTGAGGATTACAGTATTTTTCTGTAGATGCAAAAATAACTGCTAAACCGATTTCTGCCTCTGAAATTGTTCTGTAGTTCTTCCTAACAGAAATTAAATGTGTTATCAAAAAAGTATATAACTCATTTAAAAATATCCAGAAAAACATTTAAAAACAGACTTCTACATAGAATTCAGAATAGCACAAAAACATTCAAGTAGGCTGCTAGATCTTTCCTATTCTTTAATATGCTTTCTTGAAATGCAGGGAATCAATTCATTTTTAATGTGTAGTTTTAAGTCTACAAGCCACAACTGTGCCAGTTTTTAAAGCCTAAGGGGTTCTCATGAAAAAATTAAAATGATTTTCTGTAATTGATAACATCTCTTAGACTTAAATACAGCAACGATCTGGGAAGAATGGAAGGCAGAATCAACCCTGAAGCGCTCAGAATTGAACTCCTTGAGTGAGCAATGAGTTAGCCCTGCTATACTGCATTCTAACCACTGCGCCACCATGGCTCTTTCTTTTAATCAATCATGAGGGTTTTTTTTTTTTTTTACTATTTCACATTGGACAATTATATCCAAAGCTGATAGTAAATGAATACATGTTTTCAGGTTTGGGAGACTACAGGAACCCTAGTATGTTACACGGAACCTTAGAATGTCAACCGTATGCATCATCTTGAAAGTTTATTTTCAAATATTTCAAAAATTTATTCTGTAAAAATACATTTCACTGTACAACTGATAGTGGGTTACATAGCAAAAACTTTCATGATTCCTACTAAATAAGAGAAAATGTTAAATCTAGAATGCTCAGAGCAAATTGTGTGATGAAATGAAAAACAAATCTCTTAATCAAGTTCAAATAGTTCTTTTTCGTGCACAAGGTAATAAACTATGGTGTAAGATGAATACTTCCTTTATGTTTTTAATTTTGCACCATATCATAAAATATTGATGACAGCAATTCTGTTTGAATTATAAACAGTAAGACACACCTTTTCAAGGCAGCTGTGATATTATCAATCCATTTTTTGTCCAAGGCAGAAACTGATTGTTGGGAATTTGTAGAGCCTACTTCAATGACACAAGTGTTAGGTGTTATTAAAGTAGCAGCAACTTCTGTTTTGTCAGTCAACAGTCTTGCTTCTCCTCCTCCAAGCTTAATTGCTGAACTCAATTTTGCATGCTAGAATGAAATTAAATTTAAATAACTGAGCTGATATTAATGTGTAATTTTTAAATATATAAATACCAGTCATTTCAAAAATTAAATATTAGAACAACAAAGAGGCTCTCTAAGTTGCAATAAATAAATGTTAAGTACAGTTAAGTGCCCGATTTATGACCATTCATCTAGTGAACAATCGAAGTTACAATGGCATTGAAAAAAGTGACTTGCAACTGTTTTTCACACTTACAACTATTGTTACCAGCCCTATGGTCACATGATCAAAATTTGGATGCTTGGCAACTAGTTCATATTTATGACAGTTGCAATGCCCTGGGGTCATGTGATCATCATTTTCAACCTTCCGACAGTGGGGAAGCCAGAATCACTTAGTAACTATTTAATATTAACAACAACAGCAGTGATTCATTTAACAAGTGTGACAAGAAAGATTGTAAAATGGAATAAATTTCCCTTAACAACTGTCTTGTTTAGCAACATAAATTTTGGATGCAGTTGTGATATATTCTTTTGTTCAGTCTACAATGATATCTTCTTATAATTGTTATTTAAATAGATAATAAACAGGGAAATAATACACCCTAATAAGCGAATGCTGTATATAAAATAATTTGAATAGGCAACGTAAAAGAGAAAATATACATGCCAAGAGCATAAAAGCCCTCAAAGTCATAAGCCTAAGAACAAGTTCTGATCTTTGTTTTTCGTTCAGGCAATTTGTTACTGGATCCTTAAAAACTGCATGTTCGTTTGCCTTTGACTAATGAGTGAAACTCAATAGGTAACTTTACATAAACCAATGCAAATATTTCATTTAAACTCAAAGAGAATTCTCTTAGGATTCTCTTAACCTCTTAGATCATACATTGTACATATATGCAATTATCTACCATGGAATCGGATTTGTTACTTGCCTTTATAATGACCACAAATTAAACCTAGATTTCTATCAAATTTTAATATTATATGCTTTGGTCAATTTCAATTTCAAATTTTATTGGTCACATACGCAATCATACATGGGTACGATATGCAGTGAAATTCTTATGCAACCGCAGGTAAGTTAAGGTAGGAAGGGAGGGCTAGGGGTAGCTGGGAAGGTGGGAATCAGATGCAATCA
>JAEANM010022207.1:0-11661 GCA_017656035.1 Myanophis thanlyinensis
CTTGTGGACTTCAACTCCCAGAATTCCTCAGCCAGCAAAGCTGGCTGAGGAATTCTGGGAGTTGAAGTCCACAAGTTGTAAAGCTGCCAAGGTTGGAGAACCCTATTCTAGTCCAACACCCTCTGCCATTTCAGACCAATCTTTGTCTCTTTTTGAGAGCCTCCAGTGATGATGGAGCACCCACAACTTCTGAAGGCAAGTCCTTCCACTGGTTGGTAGGAGGGAGCGTGAAGGGTGTGAAGATACCAGGCAAACAACTCAGCCCAAGCCAGCTAGGTTGACTGTTCATTCAGAGGATGACTACATCCATTGTCACAGCTGCACCTCACCTGTACAAGCTTTATGAGCTTGACATTAGCATTGGAGGGAGTGGGGGAGGGGGAAGATTGGAATATGAAGGAAGGGAGGCGGGAATGGAAGCCCACCTGACCAGCGTGAGACGCTACAGCCAGCCCAGGTCAAATAATGGGATGCCGAGCTGGGAACTGAGCACCTGAACAAGATGCAAGCACCTGGCTGAACATTGGCATTCCGAGTGGTCTCATTTCATCTCAGGGGATGACCATTCTCTGCTGAGTCTCCCCTCTTTGGGCAGGGGTCCCCCGAGAAAGGCCATCTGCACCCTCACTGGGATTGCAGAACGAAGGGAGCAATTTCCCAGCCCTCCTTTTTGGAAACCAGAGTTCCGATCGCGCAGCCGCAGATTCTGCCCGCCACGTGCCCATTGCCGGCTGTGTTGGACTGCCGCTTTAGAAAGATGGCATCCCTGCCAAAGGCCTCCAAACCCTCCGTGGCCGGGGTGAGTTGTGCGCTTTGGAAGCCTTGTCTCCTCTTGTTGCTTTCGATAGACTTGATCAAAGAAGTGCTGAGCATGGACGACGAGATCCAGAAATTGGCCACCGAGCTCTACCACCAGAAGTCCGTCCTCATTATGGGGCGGGGATATCACTACGCCACCTGCCTGGAAGGCGCCCTGGTGAGCATCGGTTGGGTCCCTTGGGGGTGAAAAGAGGAGCCGGTCAAATGTTAGTCATTCATAATCGTGTAGGGAGATCAAAGACCTGAATGTGGACAGACTTTAAGTCAAAATCTCAACCTTGGGCTGCTTTAAGATGGGTGGACTTCAACTCCCAGAATTCCCCAGCCAGCATTCTTTCCCACCCTCCTCTCCAGTCCTCTCCTTCCCCTCTCCTCTAGTCCTCTCCTCTCTAGTCCTCTCTCCTCTCCTCTCCTCTCCTCTCCTCTCCTCGCCTCCCCTCCCCCTCCTCCTCCTTCTCCTCCTCCTCCTCCTCCAGCATCCACAATATCCTTCCTTCCCCGTTTCCACTTTTCTCCGAAGGAAGAAAGCTCAGGGAAGGAGCTGTTCTTTCTTTTCAAGTAATTGACGTAGGAATAGTAGATCTCTTGAAAGTCAGAGCTCTCAGGGGAAAACTTTGGTCCTCCAGCTGAGATTAACGCAGGGCTCCTTCCGCTTAGAAAATCAAAGAGATCACCTACATGCACTCGGAGGGCATCTTGGCCGGTGAGCTGAAGCACGGGCCCCTCGCCCTGGTGGATAAGCTGATGCCCGTCATTATGATCATCATGAGGGACAACACCTATGCCAAATGCCAGAATGCGCTGCAGCAGGTGATGGCGCGACAGGTGAGCAAAGCAGCCTGGGGGACTCTTCTCCCACCCGGAATATCGAATGGGGTAATGAGTCCTGCTGACTTTATTTCAGTCCCTTCCAGCTGGGAGGTGACCTGCCTTCTTCTAAGGAAAAAAATAGCAGACGATTAACAAAACAGGAGGTAGCCCCCTTGTAAAGATGAAGGACCTCGTTTCATCTCTGGGGACCGAACTTACAGTAGCATTGAACAAGTGGTAAATGACCAGGCCTTGTACTTACCTTGGTTGCAGTGGCCCTGCGGCCACGTGATTGTGATCCTGATGCTCCGTGCCCAGCTCAGGATTATTATGTCCTTCCCTGCTGGCTTCCCACAAGCAAAGTCAATGGGGAAGCCGGCAGGAAATCAGAAGTTGCAGTCAGGTGATCGCTTAATGATGGCAACTGAGATTGTTGGAACTGCCATTGCTAAGTGGGGCAGCCATGTAGTTTTTCAGCTTAACCACAGTGTCACTTTCATCATTGCTGAATTTCTGTTCTCAATTGGAGCATAATTAAACAAGACGATCTTGAGGAATGGAGATACACCCCAAGTAAAGAATGGTTGAAGAAGCACTGTCTCCTACCACAATCTAATTTTGTTCTCGTGTGTGTGTGAGGGTTTTCCTTGAGAGGTGTGTGCATAAAAAAAAAGGCAAGAAGGCAGGCACAACCTTATATTTTGACTTTTTTTCGATCCAACCTGCACGGATGGCCACCGTGTGTATCTTTGAGGCTAGATCGAGTTGATGGAGACTTCTCTGTTCACTGTTTTTTTTTTAAATGGTTTATAGGGGCGGCCTGTTGTGATTTGTGATAAGGAAGATACCGAGACCATCAAAAATAACAAACGGACCATCAAAGTTCCCCATTCGGTGGACTGTCTGCAGGGCATCCTGAGTGTGATTCCTTTGCAGCTGCTGGCTTTCCACTTGGCTGTCCTCAGAGGCTACGATGTAAGTTACGCTCTTCCAATCTGTTCTGACCCAGGCTTAACAGAACCACGAAACAGGCTTTTGGTCCCGGAAAAAACCCTTTTTATTGGGGGTTACAGTGAATGCTTCTCATTCACACCCGGAAAAGTCCCGGCATTAAACCTTTCAAGGTTTTATTGCAAAAACAGACCTTATCAGTCCCTGGATAGTTGCCAGGCTGAGTTTCCAGGCAAAATACTTGGCAAAGAGACTCTGTGAGGCCTGAACTCAGATAAGCAAATCTTCACAATAAGGAGCGAACTAATTGTCTCCGACAAACACCCCTCCCCTTTTGCTTCTATTTATTCCCTATGGGAGGGGCCATTCAAGCATCCACCTGTGCTTTTACTTCCAAGTTGGCCCTTGTTCCTTAGTTGTTCCCTTCTCCTGGCAACTCTGTGCATGTGCACATTGGGAACAAGCTCCAGCTGTTGTCCTGCCCCACTGATCTCTGACTCCGAAGGCAGTGATAACTGTCGGAGGGCCCTGGCCCCATCTCTGCCTCCGACGCAAAGCACCCATCAGAGCCTTCCCCTGAGTCCAGGACTGGCCCAAGGTCCTCCCCAACCTCCTCACTGTTTGAGTCTGGGTCCACTGGCAGTTGGCGAGCCACAACACAATCCCAAAAAGTTTTCTCTTCCCAACTAGCCCCGAAAGTTCAATATTATGATACCTGGCTTCCCATGAGAACCACTACGTCTTCCCAGCTCACTTCTGGCTATGATGTCAGGGGGCTGAGTGGCTCCAGCCAATTCCTGTGGGTGTCAGATTAGCCATTCATGACCTCTGAGCTAAGCCAGTGTCGAGGAATCGTCAAGCCTCCTTAATTTCTACTGCGACAAAGATGATAACAGCTTGTCTATATCGTTTTCATTCTTCCAGGTTGACTTTCCAAGAAACTTGGCCAAATCTGTTACGGTCGAATGAGATGCTCGCCCGAAGTTGACAAAAAAGAGAATTCCCCCGCCTTCACTTTTGGTATCGAAAAAACCCGCTGATTTTAAACATTCTCCCGTGATCAATTCTTACTTCCAATATAGAAAAATCTTTATACTGTAATTGTTGCATTTGTTAATAGTTAGGAGTTGGATCCACAAAAAGCTCCTGGTAGCATTGTTCAGTGGCAGTGAAGTCCAGAGTGGTGGGTTTTCTCTTTCTTTTTCTTTTCTTTCTTTTTTTTAAAAAAAACCCTGTTTATTGTAATCCTCGACAGTTATATAAAATTGCATCGTTTCCTAGTTATCTCTAGGGCATTCGGAGCGGTGGAGCATGTGCAGGGATATGGAAATGAAATCGCATATGACAGATACAGGCTCAAAAATTGGCTGCCTTCTTTCCCATCGGTGCTCCGTGGCCACCGTTGGGAGAGTCTGGGTGGACCTTTTTTATTTGGGGGGGGACTCCAAGGTTTCTTCTGGCCAGTGCCTCCCCCCCTTCCTCCTCCAGCCAGTCCATATTTGTGCAGCCTGTGCAGCCCAAGACATCCGTTCTTTGAGAGTTACACTTCCCAGCCCACTTGTGGTGGGTGGATCTTTTATCCGTCCTCGGTTGCACAGGCCGGAGTTTTGGAGTTTGGTGTCATGTCTTCAGCCCTGCAAAAGGGGGTGAAAATATCCGCCCCCCCCCCACCAGTCCCTAAACAGAGGTCTGCATAGGGTCCTGTGCCAGCCAGCCTCTTAACGGGAGTTAACTCAAATGACTGTAGGTTGACTTAATCTTGGCATTTTTAAGGGAGGAGTGGAGAAATTCCAAGTTAAAATCTCCATTTTTCAAAGGATTTATTTTTCAGTGCATCAAAGAGAAATGGCTTACTCCTTCTCCTGTTTCCCTTGATCTGGGAAGGTCTCTGGTGGATTCCAGGGGCAACAGTGGAGTCAGAGGAGATCTCCTTCAGTGAGGAGAGGATCAGCGAGAAAGATGACCAGCAGTAGTATCCATTACTCGGAAGCAAATTTAAGGACCACTTGCTAAGCGTTATAGGAGTCTACGGCACGCATCTTCATCCCGAAACGATGCTTTCCGCTCATGAAAGAAATGGTAGTTTGTGGCAAACACTGGAAAATTCAGAAATTGTATTATATAAAGAAGTTTCTTGGCCAAGGTTGGTATTTGTGTAATGCCCAGATGCTTGGTTTCCGTCCTTCTTGGGCGCTGCTGGGTTCCCATAATGTGCTCAAAAGCCTTAGGATGGCTGCAGGAGGCTCTTCGCTCAACTTGGTCTCCGCTACTCTTAAATCTGCCCACGGCCAGGAGAACGCGCTGAATGGGGAAAAATGGGCCACGCCTCTTGTGGCCTGTTTCTCCATTGGGAGCCACGTGACATACAAGGGCGAGGGTGGAGGCCAAGCTGTAAGGAAAAGTTCTTGAGCAGGGGTCTCCAACAGCAAAGCTGGCTGAGGGATTCTGGGAATTGAAGTCCACAAGTCTTAAAGTGGCCATGGTTGGAGACCCCTGCTCAAGATATCTTCCTGCTTCACTTCCTACAGGAAGTTTTCCCCATGCTTCCAACACGCCCACCCTCAGCCCAGGAAAGCCATGAGTCTATTGGGGGAGGAGGATATTTCCTGGAACACCACACGAGCCACAGCACTTTCCCCCATGGCCAATGTTCTCCAGGGCGCAGGGGTCCCCAGTCTAACACACACACACCCTGGGTAACCAGGCCGCTCAAGTGGAAGATGAGTGCATTGAGTGCACCTCCATTTGTGTGAGCGGCAGGCACTGTCTCGTGCACGTGAAGTTCCGTTTGTGCAATCGGTGGGTGTGAGCTTCATGCACACGGGCGAGAGTGCCTGCTGGCTCACACCAGTGGAGCTGTGCACACGGGCTCGCCTGCCGCGCGTGGTACCCTTTCCCCGGTCGGTCCGCCAAGTCGGAAAGGGTTGGGTACCACTGCAGGGCACATGGCCTTGTGTGTCCTCTGCCTCACGGAGTCAGTTCAGTTCTGGCTTGGGCCTGTGTGTGTGTGTGTGTGTATGTGGAACACCTGGGCACTTGTTCCTTTCCTTTTTCTGAATGTAGATATTCAGCTTGTCTTTGGTTGATGGGACCATTGTTTGTTTTGTGTATAACTTTTTATCATTTTGGTGGTTCTCTTAATTTTGATTTTTTTTGTACCTTGCTCTTTGAATTAAAGACAAGTGTGTAATCTTCCTTACTCGAGTATCTTTGACCGATGGTGTTCCTTCAGGGACAAACACTGCTCAAAATGACCCAGATTTGGTCTTTAGGTGGGTTTTGGTAAAAAAGAAAAAGAAATTGTAAAAGCTGAAGAGGCCTGCATGGCCATTTCATCCTGACCCTGATGTTGAAATCATCGGTTGGACTCATTTTATGAATTCCCTACAAAAGGCTTCTCATATCGTATGCTATTTCTGCAACCCTCACCCCATTTTTACACCTCTAAACAAAGAGACCCAAGGCTGCATTCCCAATCTTCTAGCCACCGTCTCCTTCCCAAGCCTTTTCTATTAAAAAGTAATAGTTTTTGCAGATATTTGCAAATTTGGGGAGGCTTCATATTCCACACCGTCAGCTTTCGACGAACTCTGCCAATGGTCAGTTACCTCCCAAATTGGCCCAGTTGGGCTGAATCTGCAGAACCTTTCCAAGGCAGACCAAACCATGCCTGCCCCACGTTCTTGGCCAACGTGCCAAGTATTCCCCGTCTATTTATGGGCTCTTCATGTGGTTCCTCTCTTGGGGAGGGGGCTTCCCTCAAACACCCTCTTCTGGGCCAGGGGACATTCTCTTTCTCTCCAAACAGAGTTTGGTCTACGAACTCTTGATGTTCTTAAGTAACACAACTCAGGTTGGCTAAACAGAAAAACACTGAGCTGGAATGTGGCTGACTGAACATCTTGTGTGGTCCCAGCAGTTGTGATGTTCAAGTCCTGGTTGGGAAAATCTCCATATGTCTAGTCCAGGGGTCTCCCACCTTGGCAACTAAGACTTGTGAACTTCAACTCCCAGAATTCCTCAGCCAGCTTTGCTTGGCGACTTCAACTCCCAGGATTCTGGGAGTTGAAGTCCACAAGTCTTAAAGTTGCCACAGTTGGAGACCCCTGGTGTAGACAAGGAGCTACCAACCTCTGTGTGTATAGGTGTGTTCAGGCAGATGTGGCTGCACAACTCTGTTGGGAAGTCTTCAATATGAAGGTGGATTTATACACCAATCAGTAAGTTGGACTTAATGGTGTCCACGATCCCTTAAATGTGATATTTTAAAATTAAAATTACATACATGTCAACTGAGCCGATAGGGCCCGGTAAAGCTAATAAATCAGTAGTGTAAATTATTCAGCTGCCTCCCTAGTTGAGGTACAAGAACAAATATTTTGGGGAGGGGGAGCAGGAAAGGGAGGGGCTGCTGTAGAGTTCCAAGGCAGCTGCCTCATCCATCACTTCCTTTTTTTTCTACAAATTGAACATAAAAACCAAAGCTCGGATTATTTTTTTTAATAACATCAGAACTGACAGAATAATGACTGCATTTTAAAAAAAATGACTCATGCAAACAAGCCAAAGGCCCAGAATAATTTTTTTTATGCTGGCTGAAGAATTATGAATTGCCTGATTTCCATCCCGCTGCCCCCATTTACCGTTTCCACCTGCTCTTCCCACAGTGCCAAATTGGCAGCCCTGTCTTGTCTCCTGCGTTTGTCCCACTGGGGCTGGGTGCAGAGGAGCAGAGGTGGAAGGGGCTTTTGAGATCATCTAGACCCACCCCTGCCTAAGCAGGAGTCCCTGGAACATTCCAACTCCTTGAATTCATAACCCCATGGATGGCATATTAGCTCACCAAGATCTGTTGGCATCTACAGATCTGTAATTTTTTTTCAAAGAATGCAATATATCCAAAAACTAGGAGATAAAAACGGTGCAGTGCTATTCAATTGAATCGGATCTTTCTCCATTTGGCGAGGGAATTCTTTACAATGGCTAATTTTGCATTATTTTGATACAATGAGACCCAAGGACTTCCTAGTAAGAGAAGATACCTACACAGTACTGTATGTCCATACATTCTACTACCCCAGTTCAACCTCACTGTCACATAACATTAAGTGTGTCACTGAGCCAAGTTGAGCGCTTCCAGTCTTGGTTTCTCAGTTCCGGATGCTGGAATGCTTTGAGCTGACTGTGTTTGTGACACCCGGTAACACTAAGAAAGGGGAGGGGAAGCCATCTGAGGAATTGTGGATCTGCGTATCCCGAGCCTTGGGAAAGAGCACTCTCACACGCCCATTGCTCTATCGACATTGTCACATCTTGGAAGCTTCCGTGTCAACCCTGAAGTGAACCCGGCTGAGTTTTCCTGTGGGAACTGTGGACATTCTTACAGGTGGCTGGCCAGAGGAGGAGCAAGTAACCAGGCAACCAGCCAGTACCTGGATTGGACAGCATCATCAGTGACTTAGAGGGAAAAGGGAAAGTTAATCAGGTGAAAGCCGTGGGAAATTTCAGAGTCGGCTTTCACCGGTTGTGCCAATATGAAGTATCCAGCAAATTCTCTGAGGAACCTAATCTGCCTCGGTGTTCCGTTTTCTGTGGGTGCACTACTTGGCATGCTGGCACCCCATTTATACACGGAAGGTTCCTGCTCAAGCAATTGCTTGGATTCAGGTCTTACAAACAGCTCATTCCACGGAGACACGCAACACCTTGTGGAAGTGTTGGGCATCATCTGGAACAGCAGGATTTCTTTTGGGCCCTGAGATGGGGAACATTTGAAACGCTTCTTCAGGGTGTCCACTCGGCCAAAGTTGTTGCCAAGGGAGGGAAGGCTGCACACAAATCCTTCCCAGCATGCAAAGTCCTCCAGTTCCAGCTCGTGCTGCCATGGGTCAGTTTCCCCTACCGTGGTGGGGACGGAGGGGGGGGGGTTCTCCTGCAATGTGACTTCAGCTAAATCAATGGAGGTTCAGGGCAAGGAATGGGCAGGTCTCCACGGAAGTCCAAGAGGTCTTCAGCTACTGTCCCACCAGCTTTCTTGCTGGCTGGGTGGGTGGAAGATGGCCGGTGATCACACTTAATGCTTTGTGAAGGAGGTGCTTGTCATTTACAGACAATATTTATACATTAATAAAAGCAATACAACCATAAAAAGAGAAAAACAAACAAACAAGCACAGCTTGATACAATAATATGCCATGAAATATCATTGGCTTTATAATAATTTACTACAATGTGAAAAAAAAACCCAAGATCTTTTATCCACACAGAACTGGAGATGCTTCCATTTAAAATATGGCAAGCACACAATAATAATATATACACCACAGATTTGGAATTTCGCTTTTCACTCGTGCACAGGACTTGTGCCTATTTGTATTTGTGTACTTTCTTTTGTCTGGATTTACATTTTTTTTAAAAAAATTATTATTTCGTACTCTTTCCCCGGTGCCCTAGGAATTTATATTCTTTTGAGCCTAGAATTGAGAAGACGAAAACTTTTAATAAAACCAGATGCTATTTAAAATTGCACTGCCTCTCAAGTTGTCCCCGTGCCGGGGTTGTTTTTCCAAGCGTTTTGGCACATTTTGAGATGCCGTGGATCAACCACAAGGGGTAAAACTTACTTTTATATGACATGACTATGGCAATAATATTTATGAGCATAATCTGAAGAAGGGCTGTCTGGGGAGGGGGAAAAGTCAAGATGGGGGCCATGCAATGGAAGACCCAACCTCTTTTTTTTGGGTAACACATCAAAAGGTGAAGCTTTGTTCACCAGAGTTTGTGACCACCGACTTGACTTCACCTCCGCTGGAGATACGGCTCTGCTCTTGACTCGCCTGCCTGACAAAACCACAGAGCCATTTTTCCGGAGTTCCCATCCATTCATCCCTGCTGGCTTCCTGATAATCCAGCAAGATTATCCATCTGGAAGAAACCCAGATGACAAACCCTCACCGTTGCTAACCAGCAGCGGCCCAAAGTTTGTGTGTGTGTGTGTGTGTGTGTTGGGGCAGGGGGTCTTCACTGTTCTGCCTGCAGACACAGCAGTTATTTGTTCTGGAAGAAAGATCTACGGAGAAGAGCAATTGGATCTTTTCTGTGGTGCTCAAGAAGCAGCTCTGGGTAAGTGTCCATCCACCCCCCCCCCAAAAGCAGGACTCCCCTCCCCCCCCCACCAAGGAGATTGGTTTTTCATGCTTAATGTCCTTTCACACTTTGTTCTTTAGTCCTTTCAGGACAGAACGAGCAGAGACCATCGCTTGTTTTAAAGTTTTACTTGGCTGTTAGTAGATCACTGGGAATCTCTGCTGGCACGAAAATAGACCAGATTGAAAGCTTCAGCCTTAGAAAAGGTCCCACTGAGTTTAATCATTGTGCAGTCAAAAGCCAGGGAGGAACTCCCAAAAGGACTTCCATGAGTTGGTCCATTAAAAAAAGCACAACCTCTGACTTTCATATCTCACTTTGCAGAGATGGGTGTGCGCTTTGTACATAATGCAACTTTCTGCATGTCTCATTTGCAGGTTATTTTCTACTTTTCTTCTATCCATCGCAATCAAAAAAACGTCCCAAGGCACCCAGATTATTTGAGGCCAGAACGGGAGGTGACCATGCTGATTGAGTGTCCCCACCATGAAACCTTAAACCTGGGATAACACAAGCAAGCCACTCTGCCCAAATGGCTCAAGCAAACCGTGGTTTGATGGGATGTCTGAATTACAAAACACAGGCTAATCTGATGAGTGAACCCAGCCAGGGCAAGATCATCGGACCCACATCCTCTCTGCTTCTGCCATCCTCTTTCTATTTCCCAGAATCCCTTTCTATTTCCCAGAAAATGTATCTAAGACTGAGATCTAGAACAGGGGTCTCCAACCTTGGCCACTTTAAGACTTGTGGACTTCAACTCCCAGAATTCAGCTTTGCTGGCTGAGGAATTCTGGGAGTTGAAGTCCACAAGTCTTAACGTGGCCAAGGTTGGAAACCCCTGATCTAGAACACATCTAGAAAATTCCTCTCTGTCCCGGCTCTCTTTCTAAACATCACACAATCCACAAAACCACATTGACATATATAAACCCTCTGAGAAAAAACCCCCACCTTTCTTATCATTTCCAAAAAAGCAATCGTTTTTCAGCACTATCAAAACTTCTCTTCCTTCTTTCGTTTTCCTTTCTTGATTCCTATTTTTATGGCAACAGAAAACTAGCAAATAAAAAATAAAAAATAAAAATGGAAAAGAAAAACAGTGGTGGATGAAGAAATGGAAATAGAGCTGTCTCAAACCTTTCTCCCCATGTAGGAATCTGGTTTAGAGAAGAGCGATTGCATAATATAAACCGTACCTGGGAGTCTCCGGCAATCCACCTTCTAACCATAGTTATTCAGAATAAAAGAAAAAACAAAAAACACTTGGTGTATATAATTGTCAGGTTAATCCAGTTCTCTCTGTATCTCACCCTGGTTGACTCTGGTGTCCCGCTGTCAATCTGGGCTGTTTATTTTTCTAAGCTGGCCAGCAGGAAACGTCACCTACGTTAAGAAGAACCTGAGGAGGAGAGCGTATTTGGCATTATTTCCAGCGGTTTTGTGTTTTTCCTGTAAACTCAACTGCTCCTGGATGTTTCAGGTCTTGAGAAATTGGCACAGGATGTCCGCCAGTCAGCGTGTCCTCAGAGGATGGGGGCACTTCTTCCCATCCTAGTCTGGCTCTCCAGTTTCCTCCATCACCTGTCCTTAGATGAAAAGCTGTATGGTTTTGGTTTCGATTTTGCAAAGTGGAAAGCCCTGGAGTCTTTCTGCTCTCCATCCATTGTCGTATCCTGTATTTCTTGCAGCAACACACCCGGTCCAGACCCATGAAAGATATCGTCCCCCCGGTAGGAGATTCCAGCAGCACGGGCCCAGTTGATAGGAAACGACTTGTGTTGGGCTGCAGTGGATTCTGTGATCAGAAGAAGGATCTTCTCCAGATGTTCCCACCACTAATTTATGGGGAAAGCCATTTTCCAGGGCTTTGCCCAGTGATGCCATTCTCTCCCAACTTTATCCCCCTTCCTTCCTTCCTTCCTTCCTACC
>JAEANM010022208.1:0-11661 GCA_017656035.1 Myanophis thanlyinensis
ACTGATCCTGTAAATAAAAAGAGCTGATTTCACTAAAGCAACCTTGCGTTTGCCTTTATTTCTGGAAATAAAACACTAATAAAAGAAATACAAGTTAGTAATAATCTTGTAACAAATACAAGAGAGTAATAAGTGTGATTGTATCTAATTTCATTTTTATCTATATGGAATCAAATCAAATTTAATGCTTTGTTTTGACCTGGCCTACTCTGGGGTACCTTCCATAGGATGCTATTTAGGTCAAATGAAGTCTTCCCTCATATGCCAACTATGTACCTTGCTATAATCCAATCTTTTTCAGCAGGAAGGAAAAGTTCTGAGAATTTGAAGATGTGTGAGTAGAAGCCAGCTTCCCTGTGTAATAGCAAATTAAATGAATTGTATCAAATGACCCATTGCTGATGTGAACACAGAATGACAATGCTACACCTTGTATGCCGCTTTTCCAGAAAGATGCTCATGGCAGAACATATAGGGGTGATACTATCTTATTCTGAAGGCCACAAGTGTAGATAAGGAATTGAACATTTCTGCCCATTCACTCCTTCAGAAACTGCACCTGGAATATAAATTTGATTCTCCTGTTGAACTGATGACTTATTTAATCCTCATGCTCAATCCTCAATTCAGTCTCTCCTCTGGTAGATCAGAAGAATCCTTCCTGCAGGCATGCCATGAGGCATAGACTAAAGCAGAATGCTTCCACAAAAAGATTGAAAGAATTAGGAAAACTATGACTCAGGTGCTTTGTGCAGCTCTCAAGGGTAATGCAGTTCACAAAACACAGTAGATAAAGAGGAGCAAGGAAAGGAGGTAAAAGAAAGTACAGAAGAGTGTGCGTCCAAGATTAAATTTGTGTGCGGCGGCTGGAGGACGAGAAAACTCATACATAAAGGTGTTCAACGTTGTGAGAGAATCCGACACAGTCCTTCAAAAAGATCTCAAGTTCACTGACTCAAAAAGAATTCCCATCCAGCTCAATCAAGCTCATATTCTCCTAGACCAACCTCAGTATTATAGCATTAGGAAACAAAGTCAGCTAGAACCTACCTAAGGCTGGCTATTTTACTCAGAAGTGTATCTCTTAGCCACTGAAACCCTAGGTTCCTCCTGGTTGCCAGAATTTGTCTTACCCTGATACCAGCATTTCTCAAGCTTGGCAACTTGAAGATAGGTGGACTTCCACTCGCTCAGTGTTGCCTTAGAGTTACAGGTTTCATTTTTTTTTCACATACAGCACAAAGATCTGCATGTGTGTGTTTCATTCCCTTGAGCACCTGTGGTGAAACAGCCAAGGCATAGATAGTTTGCCTGTAGAATAGAATGAGCCTGCTAGGTTCGATGTGGAATGTAAACTAAGGCAGAAACTTTGTACTATGTAATGTCCTTATCTTTTTGCCATACCATTTGAAACCTGTACCTATAGATTAATTTGTTTTTTTTTTCAACATAGCTTTGAGTTTCTGCAATTTCTAAAAAAAAAAAAAAAGAGCGATAATACAGAAGAATGTGCATCCAAGGATTTTGAAACATTGAGTATTTTAAAAGTATCAGCTAGAGTCTCCAAAAAGATCTCAAGTCCCACTGACTCAAAAAAAAAAAAAAAAAAGCTCTCATCCCAATTCAATCAAAATTTCCTTCTTCAAAATTCTTTGAATGAGTTGAGTGAACCATCTTTGTTCATGTTTTGACTTCTTTGGCCAAGAAAATGAATCTGGACTGTCAGCATCCAGTATGGGATAATCAGTACTGGGGCCCATGCATGGCAAGCAAGATACACGTGTGGATAAAAGAATGAATGGATGAATGAATGAATGCACACGTACATACATACATACATATATGACCATACACTAAAAGACCTCAAATCCAAATGGAAGAGATGCAGGCTCAGCCAACATCTCAGGGCTCCACTGCAGCATAGTGATGCTACATTTAGGTTCAAGATATTTCAAAATAAGAAGTTCCTACAGTTCTCACAGCCTTTGCTGAGTATTAGACTCTTAAAGGGAAAATAAAATATGGTGCCTTTTCAGAATATAAGTTGGCCCCAACATTTGTGGTTTGGGGGACCAAAGCCTCTTTTTACTACCTGCCTGCTTGCTGATTTAGGGGACACTGGAAGAGCACTGGGGAGACCCCAATCCAGGAATGTGCTGTGCTTGTCACTGAGGGTTTGTAATATCATGTGAAATAACCTTGTGTTGTTGAAATTCTTTTACATATATTGCTGCAATAATCTTTACATTAATCATGCAGAGTGTGGCTCTGCAGTTCTGTTCTCACATTCACTCTCTATTTTTTTTTTTTTTAGTCTTTTAACTTCACAGTTTGCTCAGTTATTACAGAAGCACATTAAACAAGCAGTACCACTCTGGAAGCCTGGATCAAACTTGAATAGAATGCAAATCAGTGAAGGAGCTCCTGTGATACACATGGAGGCAAGTTTTTTTCTATGAGTGATACAAAACAGCAAATGACTCCCTGTAATCAGGGAAAATAGGACCAGCATACTAGTTCTTCCCCCTGGTGCCATTTCATGTTAGACGGTATCCACCTGTAAAAAGTAAACAGGTGGAGGCAGAAGAAGTGAAACTCTGATTCCCCCAAGCTCTCTCTGCATAAATGCATGTTCTGAGACAGATCAACACTTGTCTAGTCTAACATAGAGTTGCCAAAATCCGGGATGTCCGAGAAATAGCAGCATAGAGCAATGCAAACCCCCCCCCCCCCCAAGATTTTGGGCACCAGGGATTGGTTCTCTGTAGAGAGGTTTTTCAGGGGACCAGAAGGAGCATGGCTTTGTGTGCTGCCTGCATCACATGATGGGGCTTTGCTTGTTTGTGTGACCCAGTGCGGACTGGGGGCTTGGGAGTCCTGGCATAGAGAGCTATGGTTATCTGGATTTTTACAGCTCCAGTCTGGTAGTTCTAGTCCAGCATCCTATCTCAAACGATATTATTTTGAAAGCTGATATGCAGTGAATGCAGTCAACAGCTGACCAAAGCTCTGGTGTTCAGAATTATATACCAAAAGCTGGGAGACACATAAATTTAGAATAATGATATTGGTATCTCTTGTTACCATGACTAATTTCCTGTCTTTCCTGAATTTGCTTTTCTTGTTCATAAAAACTATCTAATCCTTTAGGATCCCCAGTGAAGGTCTTAGCATCTATACTACCTGGGGTGAGAAGTTATTAGGAAAAGACCATCTCACTTTGGAAGACTTTCCTCAAGAGCAGAGATAGGTAATTTATTTTGCCAAGGGGCCTCTCAAGTAATCAGGACTGTTATGGTCAGCCGAACCAAGAGGCTGGACTTAATTCTCCTCAATATTAATTTTATTGCTTTATATAAAACAGTAATTTAATATGGTTTTGATTAGCTGCATGTAAGAACACATATTATGATACAGCTTTGAAAATGTGTAGGTCAAGTATATCAGTAAAAGAAATAGTAAAAACACCAATTCATTATATCACTACTTCATATTCTTTTTAACATAACACACTTTTAATCCTTCACAAAAATATTGAAAATGTATATGTTTTGCAGTATGTTAAAGACCAGCAATGAATTAACTTTGTACAAAAAGCAATAGCATTCTGTCTATCTATTTCATTCTGTACTTCATCAATATGTTGAGCCCTGGTGATGCAGTGGTTAGAATGCAGAATTGTGGGCTAACTCTGCCCACAGCCAAAAGTTTGATTCTGACCAGTTCAAGACCTTTCCAAGATCGGTAAAATGAGCACCCAGATTGTTGGGGGCAATATGCTGATACTGTAAACCATTTAGAGAGGGCTAGAAAGCACTATAAAGTGGTATATAAGTCTCAGTGCTATTGCTATTGTTACGTTCAATTGCTTTCTGTTGCTGTTTGTCAGATATCTCCTTAGCTCCATCATGGTTGGAGTTGAGCTCTTTCATGGTGACTTTGGTTAAAGGCCCAACATGTTGAGGAAACAGGGAGCACAGAGTCTCACCGCACCTTGCCTCAGGGCAGCCTGACTTGGCTGCTACTGCTACTCTTCTGCCATCACTGCCTTCTCAGGCTGCTCCATGAGAGAGGCGAGAGCTGTGCAGATGTAGAAAACCACGTTCTCTCTTTGCCCTCCAGCAGTTTCAGGGTACAGCGAGGCCTGACACATCTTCTTCTCCCACTCCTGTGGTGCATTTATTTACATTTGATTTCTAATTTCTGATTGACCTCACGTAGGCTAGACAGGGACAGCCAAAGGGCCAGATGTAGCCCTGGGGCCCTAAAATGCCTAGGTGTGCTCAAGAGACATGTGCCTATTTTTATTATTAAAGCATTCTTAGAATATAAATTCAGTTTCTTGTAGTATAGCCATCTCCAACTGCTGAATAAAATGCTGCCTACCCAATCTGTGAGCTGACAAAAAAAACTAACACCATCTAATATGCACTCCTTCCATTTTGCTTCTATTGCCTCTGTTCCCAGTCACCACAATAGACTATATGTCTGTCTGTCTGTCTGTCTATCTATCTATCTATCTATCTATCCAGGAACAACTAACTGGTTTACACATGTAAAGGTCAGGCACATTACTTTATTACACAAGAATCTCCACAGACAACCAGCCTTAGCCTGGGAACAGATGAAAAAGATTCTATGGGGCTTAAGGAGTGGGGAGATCAGTTCTGGACCGCTTGTGACTACACAAAGACTTGGCTAATTCCTCACTAGAGGCCTCCCACTCCTGGCTGTGTATTTCCCAACATTCATTCTTCCTCTCTCTCTCTCTCTCACTCCCTTACTTACTCCCCCCGCCCTCTCTTCTAAGTTGTGCTGTGAAGGAAGAGCTATAGAGAGCTCTGTGTCTTAATCCCTTGATGTATGAACTGCAATATTTTATTTTGTTTAGTATGGTAACCCTACTGTTTTTATCTGAAACTTCTAATAGCTGGCAATGGAAACTGTTCAGAACATGGTACCCAATCTGACTGTGGGCTTGGTAGACTGTAGGTTATCTCTATTGCACTGTGGGAGATAAACAGGAACCAGAAGGAAGCAGATGGCAGTATGTTTCCCAAGCTGGGGCAGAAAAAAAAAATAGTTTAAACATAAATATTGAAAAAACATTGAAAATCTCTAGAAAAAAATCATGGAAACAACAGCTTCTCGCCAAAATCTTTCCAATTCAAAAAAGGAAGGGGAGGAGGGAGACAACAAGATGAAAAGGATGTCCTACTTACAAGATACACATAACTTGTTTTGAATGGAATCCTCATTTCCCATCTTTCTAGTGCTCAGGTGGTCGCAGGCCGAGAAAAATTAAAGAGACTTTCCTGGGGATGTTGGCTTGCCTACTGAATTTCATCCGCTAACCATCTAGGCACTTCTTGAACTGACTATAACAGTCCTCCTATACAAATAGTCCTCATTTAGTGACCATAATTAGGAACGGCAAGTTTTTATTAGCCAAGAGGTTGGCAACTGCGTTTGTACTTACAAGCTTACTTATCTTGCTTTATAGACCTGTTAATGTTATAAATGTGAATATTACCAGTAGTAGTAAAATTACATTTTCAATGAGCCCTGGTGGCGCAGTGGTTAGAATGCAGTACTGCAGGCTAATTCACCTCACTGCCAGGAGTTCAATCCTGACCGGCTCAAGGCTGACTTGGCCTTCCATCCTTCTGAGGTCTATAAAATGAGGACCCAGATTGTTGGGGCCAATAGTCTGATTCTGTAAACTGCTTAGAGAGGGCTGTAAAGCCAGAGGTGGGATTCAACCCATTCACACCTATTCGTTAGAACCGGTTGCTTACTTTCTAAGCAGTTCAGAGAACTTCTGGTTCAGCTGGTCATTAGGACAGAGAACCAGCTGTTAAATTATTTGAATCCCACCTATGAAGCAATATATGAGTCTTAGTGTTATTGCTATCCTAGTCGTCACTGTGAACAGTCACTAAATGGGGCAAGTGCTAAATGAGGACTACCTGTATTAAAATTTAACTATTGGATATCTGTTCTTTCTTCCTGCATTGTAGGTGAGAAGACATTATATCCATAACATCCTCACCGAATTATAATCACTGTCCCTCTTGAAGGAAAGCCAGCCTCTAATTTAAGCCTGCAGTGTAGATAAGAGTATCTTCAAAGGATTTCATGGTTGAGGGCGCTGAGCTCGCACATTACCAATATACAGTACAAAACATGGGTACTTTCTCTCTGGTTATTCAGTTTTAAGCAAAAGAACTGAGGAAACAAGCAAGGTTACATTAAGGAAATAGAAGTCATTTCATTATGCGAGCTTTAGCCAAATAGCTGATTTATAATACGGGTAAAAATTAGAATTCTGAACCACCTTCTTCATTTTAATCATATTCTTAGTATAGCAACTGCAACTTCTTGGAAGAAGCATTTCTCCTTCCCTGGTGGAAGAGGATAAAAGAGCCCTCTTCAAGAGCTGCTTCTCTTCTCGAATTAAAATGAAGGCCACTTTTAAAATCAGTGTGTGTTTTTAATTCCCAGGTGATGGATTCCTTCACCATTTTAACATAAGACTAAACTTAAATCTAGATTATGAAGTAAGCATGACCATCGCAGTTTCTATTTAGAAGATCTCTTTTATAACAGATTCAGAAAATGTATAACATTGTGGCGAAATGTTAATTAAAAAAAATAAAATTGATTAATATGACTGCCGATCTCACAAAGGTATCTTTGGGCAGCTGAAGAATGTTTGAAACATAAGGGAAACAAACAAACAAACAAACAAACACAGTTGGATTGCACTCTAGAGCCCTGTATCCTGCTTTCTTCCTTCTGCTCTTCAAATTCAGCACTATTACTGGATCAGAATTCCTTTTAGCAGATTTCCCCATCACTGGATCCAATTCCCCTTTGGTCTCTCAATATTTTGTTCTTGCCTTGCAGGATGCAGGCAAAACAGCTGCACCAATATTTTCTAACAAAATCCCCACACCATCTCACCAGGTGTTTTTTTTTTTTTTTAAGCCAAAAACAGGGATCTACATTTCCATGATGGAATAATTGATATACCCCAATCCCCATCCTGCCATTTGCTAAAGATCCCTGTTGGTATTTTGCTATTCTTGGCATGATCTTCCTTGTTATTCTACTTCAGAGAGAAAGAAAAAAGAAAAAGAAAGAAGGGAGGGAGGAAGGAAGGATGGATGGTGCACATGTTCTGTAATACATCTGCATTTCAAAAAATAGAAATACTGTTCAAATTTCTTTTCCTAGAAATTCTAAGCCCACTATTATTAACATGGGTTGGGCTCTCCCCAGTAACTTCAAAGGTAAGATACATTTTGTAGTGACTGTATTACATTGGTTCTAATAATGGTTATTCCTTAGACCTTGTAGTGGCCAGTGCATTTAATAGGTAGACAGTAGTTCAAACAACTCTTTAAGGTAGATCTGCATTATATTTGTAATGCTAATACATGTACGTATGTGCATGACGTTAATACATTGAAGAGACTGGATCCAAAGACATCTTTTACTATCACTCTCTTATTCCCTTACTGATGTGAGGAAAGCTCTAAGCAGCTCTAAGCAGAGTCAACCCACGGAAAGCTGCGGGACCAGACAATATTCTTGGCAGAGTGCTCAGAGGATGTGCAGACCAACTGGCAAATGTTTTCATCGACATCTTCAACATCTCTCTGAGTGCCACTTCAGTGCTTCAGTGCTTCAAGACGATCATCATCCCAGGCCGAAGAAATCATCAATGTCCTGCCTCAATGACTACTGTCCCATTGTGCTTACTCCCATCATCATGAAGTGCTTCAAGAGGCTCGTCATGAGGCACATAAAGACCCTGCTGCCCATAACATTGGATCCACTGCAGTTCGCATACCACTCGAATCACTCCAACGACACCATCTCCACTACACTCCATCTAGCCCTCACTCACCTAGAAAACAAGGACTCATACATACGAATGCTGTTCATAGACTTTAGTTCAGCATTCAACACTATCATTCCCCAACACCTGATGGGGAAGCTGACCCTGTTGGGCCTGAACACCTCCCTCTGTAACTGGATCCTGGACTTTTTGACTGGAAGACCTCAGACAGTCTGGATTGCAAACAGCACTTCTAACACCGTCATACTGAGCATTGGGGCCCCTCAGGGCTGTGTGCTCAGCCCCCTGCTGTTCACCCTGCTGACACATGACTGTGTAGCAATGCACAGTTCAAATCACATCATTAAGTTTGCTGATGACACAACTATGGTGGGACTTATCAGCAAGAATGATGAGACAGCATACAGAGAGGAGGTGGAGGTGTTAATGAATTGGTGTAAAGCCAACAACCTGTCTCTGAATGTAGACAAAACAAAAGAGATGGTTGTTGACTTCAGGAGGACACAACATGACCACTCCCTGCTGAACATTGATGGCTCCTCCGTGGAGATTGTAGAGAGCACCAAATTCCTTGGTGTTCACCTGGCGGAAAATCTCACCTGGTCCCTCAACACTGGTTCCATAACAAGGAAGGCCCAGCAGTGTCTTTATTTTCTGAGGAAATTGAGGAAGGCACAGCTTCCACCACACATCTTCACAACCTTCTACAGAGGGACCATTGAGAGCACCCTGAGCAGCTGCATCACCACCTGGTTTGGGAATTGCATCGTTTCGTATCACAAGACCCTACAGCGAATAGTGAAGATGGCAGAGAAGATCATCGGGGTTGCTCTTCCCTCTGTCATGGACATTTACACCACACACTGCATCCGTAAAGCCAGAAACATTGTGGCTGACCACACACACCCTTCATACACACTTTTTACTCTCCTGCCATCTGGAAAGAGATACAGAAGCATTTGGGCCCACACAAATAGACTGTGTAACAGTTTCTTTCCACAAGCTATCAGACTCCTCAACACAAAGAAACTGGAACATAAATACTTGTGTATTTAGCTTTTTAAAAAGTTCTTAGTTTTAGAGCTATGTGTAGTTCTGTGTCCTGCTCTTTTTCCTTTTTTATCTATGTTGTCTGATGTAGCACCTTGGTCCTGGGGAAATGTTGTTTCATTTCACTGTGTACTGTATTGTATATTGTTGAAATGACAATAAAACTGACTTGACTTGACTTATTCATTGCTGTATTATTTCTGTGACTTACTTATTCTTAAGGCCATTGAAATCTGCAATCTGTCAATTTTGCATTCTTTCAGGTCTCTCTCCCGCCCTGTCTCTCTCAAATAAATTTATTGTTTCTGAAGTACCTTGCATATTTTTCTAACAAAAACAACTCAAATGAACCTGTCACCCATATGCACCGTCCAAATCCAGAAGGTGTTGCTCCTATGTAATCAGAAGATCAGGATAGAGTCTGACAGCTAGGATGAGAAATGCAGGATCACACCTGTATAGAAAACACAAGGGTCAAAATTGAAGGGGTCTTTCTTTCCATAGATGAATCTGTCAATATAAGTTTTTATTTTAAAACAAAACAGAAAATAAAAACCACCCAAATTGAAATTTTCACATTGTTGATTTTTCACATTAATTTATAAGAAATAGAAGTGTAAATTGGATCCAACCCACATTATGGTATTTATCAGTTCCATATGTGATGGAATAAATTCTGAATACATCTTGTATTCCATATCTTAAAAATAATAAGTATATCCATAAATGGATTTGAAAACACCAGTCATTGCAGGTAGACCTTAACTACAATTATACATTTAGTGACTGTTTGAAGTTACAATGGTACTGAAAAAAGTGACATATGACCATTTTCCACTTACAACTGTTATAGCAACCCATGGACACGTGATCAAAATTTGGATGCTTGGCAACTGATTCATATTTATGATGATTACAGTGTCCCAGGGTCAGGTGATCCCCTTTTGCGACCTTCTGACAAGCAAAGCCAATGGGGAAGCTCGATTTGCTTAATGACCATGTTATTAACTTACCTATCAGGATTCGCTTAGCAACTATAGCAAGAAAGGTCATAAAATAGGGGGAAACTCACTTAACAACTGTCTTGCTTAGTAATGGAAATTTTGGGCTTTCATTGTGGTCGTAAGTTGAGGACTGTCTGTAGGCTCTGATAATGCACAATGGTTATTTAATTATTCCAATTTAAACCCTGAAAATATTCCTGAACTGAGAAATTGTGTTTCTAGATCAGAAGAAAGGATACAATAGTAAGACAAATCTATAACATTTGTCTTCCGGTCCAGCATTTCACTTTCTATTTTATTTTCTACTCAGTACCTTATTCAGCCTCCTCTACAAGTTTACATTAATAATTATCTTGGGATTTAGTGGAACAGGCTCAGAGTCCATCAAAAAAACCAACTTTGTATTCTTTCTCCGTTTCTATAATACAAAAGTACAAATCACAAGTGGTTTATTGTCCACGTTAGCAGACCAGCACAGGCTCTGATGCTACTGTCTCTACATTTTAAAAATTAATAGCACAATCTGTAACCCTTTAAGTTCACAAAATCTTGCAGCGTGGGTCTTTGTTTTCCAGACAATTATGTCCCCATTAGCATAATTGCCTAAGAATCTTTTTTAATGCAGATCATTTTTCTTTATATTAAACTTCCCTGATGCAAGGTTTTAAAATTCAAACTCCCCAATGTAAACTGCTTTGAACAACATGACTATTGTTTGCACACAATCATTTTTTCCTCCCACATTCATTTTGTGAGGATTGGGGAAAGACAAAATTAGCAGTCTGGTTTCGTGCTCGCTTATGTACCAGTGCAAACACTGGTGGGAAGCTTAGTCCCCTCTTGTAAAATTTGAAATGGAACGTTGCAAAAGTTGAGGCATTATGAAGAGGACTTGTCCTGCCTCCTATGAACCATCTCTTCCTCACCATTCACCACTAAGATTTTGCATTCAAATATTTGTCCCCTGCACACCTCCTTGATACCAGAAGTTCCCAGGGAGATTGGAAACTTCTTTTCATCAGTGGCCTAAAGAATCATCTAGGACAGTCTTGATGTATGTCAAAGGCACAGAATAACACAGAATCCATGATGAACGAGCAAAAGGACGGGAAAGCCCAAGAAAGCAACACAAAGTCAATGTTTCTGAGTAAAAGACACAAAAAGGGTTGCCACGTATGTTGTTTTCCCGCAACCTGACTTGCCTGCTGAGTGAAGGCTTGTGCTCCTAGCAGCTGAGCCTTTCTCAGGCTCATCTGCTGCTTGTTAGCACTCCCCCCTGGGGAAACTCTTAAGGAGGGTGTTACTCCCAAGGAGTCTAGACTCATCATCTAGCACCCCTGCACTGTGCAGCTGGTTTCTTCTCCAGGTGACAGTTCAGAGGCAGAGTTGTTAATATGGCACTGCAGAGAGGAAAAACTCCATAGGACTGGACAGAAGTGGGATGCAGTTGAGACCTGTGTTTCTTGGGTAACAGCTGCTCTCAGCATAGATTTTTTTTCCCCTTCTCAAAATTTAAGATAATTGCGGTATCTGTTGAGGTTTGTTGAGCTGGGATAGTACAAAAACCTGGTTCAATGACCGTGGGATTACTGTGTTTGATTGGCCAACAAACTTGCCTGACCTGAACCCCATAGAGAATCTACGGGGCATTGCCAAGAGAAAGATGAGAGACATGAGATCGAACAATGCAGAAGAGCTGAAGGCCGCTATTGAAGCATCCTGGTCTTCCATAACACCTCA
>JAEANM010022209.1:0-11661 GCA_017656035.1 Myanophis thanlyinensis
AGAAAATATGTATTATATAAATAAGATATATAATAATATAAGAAATCTAGTAGAGTTAAAAATTTAAAGATCTACATTGAAAGATGTTTTTATGTTTTATATGTATGTTTTGTTTCTGTCTGTTTTATGTGTTTGGAAAAAAAATAAACAAATTAAAAAAAAAAAAAAGAGCAACTCAAGGCCACCTGCCCAGCCTTCAAATATGCCTTTGGTAAAGCCTGGAGACTGTTTTCAAAAATTTCAAAATAGTGCCTTTCAAGTAATGGCCAAGTTTCAGGTGCTGGGCAGCAGTGAGAGTTCTGCAGTTTTTTATATCTCTGCCCCCTTCCTCTGTATTGTTTATTCTTAACAATGAATATAAGATGATCCCCAACTCAAACATTATTATTAGAGGAAAAAGACTTTTTGTCCTGCTATTCCTACTGTTTGCAGCATGGCCAGATGGCATGACATTGAAAGGTGAAATAAAGCCTTGGATAGAAATAAATTGCACAACTTCAAAGTAATGTTCAGAATGTTCAACTTTATATTTACTGGTTAAAACCACAAATCTTGAAAAGTATATGGTCAATGTATAGAAAACCATTACTTAATTTGGAACATCAGAGATTCTTAAGTTTGGTGAGGTCATCATTCATGGGCACTATTAGGGTCAGCCTACAATGGTTGTTAATCTGGGTTAAAGCATGACATCAGCCACATGTGTGAGCTTTGACTGCCTTCACAGAATCATAGTAGTGAAGATGGCCTAGAAATCATTAAATCCCTCACTCAGGGCAGAAAAACTTCAATTTCTTACTTGTATGTTCATTTTTACTTCTGATTCAATGGGTGAAGTTTATAAACATTTTTCAGTTTCAGTTTGTTGTGGCATTTACCTAATAAAGTAGATAAGATCTTACCTGAGTTTCTTGTTCAAGTATTTAGATGGGTATAATATACATTTCTCCACCTAAACACTAGATGGAGAGTCAACAGAAACATTCCACCTCATAATTTGCAATTTCAGTTCTATGTGGCTGTCAGGAATTAAGGTGTAAAGGAAAAGAAACAGGCGAAGTGCAGGATCTAAAACTTGTGAGAACACTATTTTGTTCTATTCTATTTATGAATATATTTTTATTCCAGCAACTTTAAGGTGAAATATGCTGAATTTCAGGCAATATTTTGTCTAGCACTAAATAATTCTAGTTGCTGCAAAATGAACTTTGAAGTTGAGTATTTGAATCCCTTGAAACTAGGAGACAGTGATTATACTCAGCACTTATTCTTATGTCTTGAATATGATGCTTTGGGGAGGGGGTGCAATCAGGACTTTTAACATCAGCATCACCTTGTATTGTTAACCAGCCATTTCTTAGAAAGTAGCAGGAAACTCAGGTTCTATCTATATAGTACATTCATACTTCCTATTTGGCAGTTTAAAATTGCCAGCAAACAACTGAATAAGAATTCTGTAATTTTTCATTGATTTCCAAATAGAAACTATTGTTGCTTTAAGACCTTGATAGAAGGGAATACATGTTTAAAATCCCACTGTTTATCCTTCCGGTGACATTATCGTAGTGGCAGAGAAGTTAGAATGCAGTAAGGTAAAGATAAAGGTTCCCTCGCACATACGTGCTAGTCATTCCTGACTCTAGGAGGCGGTGCTCATCTCTGTTTCTAAACCGAAGAGCAAGCGCTGTCTGATGACAATTCCATGGTCATGTGGCCGGCATGACTAAATGCCAAAGGTGCATGGAGCGCTGCTTACCTTCCCACCAAGATGGTCCCTATTTTTCTACTTTTTTATATTTTTATATTCTTTCAAACTGCTAGATTGGCAGAAGCTGGGGCAAGTAATGGTAGCTCACTCCGTTATGCGGTGGTAGGGATTCGAACTGCTGAGCTCTCTGATCGACAAGTTCAGCATCTTAGCCACTGAGCCACCACATCCCCCTAGAATCGTGATGGCAAATCTATGGCACGGGTGCCACAGGTGGCACGCAGAGCCATCTTGCTGGGCACACAAACTGTCGGCCAACTTACCTTCAGCTGATCATGCATAAGTGATTGCACATGCACATATATGCAATTGCAGAGACCCAGCTGGTCTTCGGGTGTCCGCTGTGCATGCTCATGATTGCAGCAGGAAATGCAGCTGGTCTTTGGCGCTCTCCTGTGCATGCACACGCGATTGCTTGTATGTGAGAGTGCCTGTGTGCAGCACACATGCATTGCATGTGCAAAAGCTGCATTCATGCGCGGATGGTGCAGTTGCACATGCAGTGCACATGGAAGAGCTACAAGCAAGTGTGGATGGCACATGCAAAGCACGTACTTTTTGGCACTCAGTAAGTAAAAGGTTCGCCACCACTGCCCTAGAAAGCAGTATTGTAGGCTAATTCTGCTGACTGCAGACTGCTAGCAATTCAGCAGCTTGAGTCTCACCAGGCTCAAGGTTGACTCAGCCTTCCATCCTTCCAAGGTGGGTAAAATGAAGACCCAGATTGTTGGTGGCAATATGCTGACTCAGTAAACTGCTTAGAGAGGGCTGTAAAGCACAATGAAGCCATACAGTATATAAATCTAAATGCTATTGATATTGCTATTACAGGTAGTCCTCGACTTATAACAGTTCATTTAGTGACCGTTCAAATTTACAGTGGCACTGAAAAATTGACTTATGACTGTTTTTCACATTCATGACCATTGCAGTATCATGTAATCAAAATTCAGATGCTTGGCATTCCGGGGTCATGTGATCAGCTTTTGCAACCTTCTGACAAGCAATGGGGAAGCCAGATTCACTTAACAACTATTGTACTAACTTAATGAATGCAATGATTCAGTTAACAACTATGGCAAGAAAGATCGTAAAATGGGGCAAACTCACTTAATAAATGTTTCACTTAGGAACAGAAATTTTGGGCTCAATTGTGTTCATAAGTCAAGGACTACCTGTATTATCTCAACGATGCATTTTCTTCAAGAGTCAACTGGACTTTCTGTTTTTTCTTTGAAAGGACTGCGTTCAATAGTTCCAAGAAGGCTCCATACCCATTTGCACCACTCAGGTGACTCTGATGACACAGATAAACTTTCAAGTGATCTTAACGACTCACTAAAAGAATGCAAATGTCCAGCTGTCTGCAAGGAGTATAAACCCTTCCATTCCCCACCATCCAGTCAGAACTGAAGAAGCTTCTTGAACAAGAAGTGAAACGTCTTCAAAGAAAAACCAGAAAGTCTCTTGAACAAATACCTTTGGGACAATCATGACTTGGATGACTGAGGATCTGTATAGACAACTACCTGTATTACTTATCTTTTCCTCATTGTAGGTCTTGGGAGCTTATTTTTGTTTTTTAAATTCCAAGTCTAGCTACTGAAATATTGTCCTCCCTGCTATAGAACTGATCTTCAAGTTCTCAACTGACTTTCCAAGCCAATGAAATGGCATCAGGCTCTCTAAAACCCTTCCTTCTTGGCTAACCAGAACAACAACTTGTTGCATGAAGTAACAATGTTCCTTGTTTGCCTCATTTTGCTTTGTCTACCTTTTCCTCAATTATACAAACTGCAGCAAACCAGTCCAATCAGTGCCCTTCCTTCATTAGTCAGAGAAGCCCCATCCGTGTTTAAAAAAGGAAGTGTCCACAACTTTGGGGGAAATCCAGGATTGACGGAAGTATAAAAGCATGTTTAGAACATTCTGAGTAGAATTTTTTCTGAGCTATGTCTAAACCAAGTCTTCTAAAAACAGGATAAAAGTTTTGAACCTTGGATAATAAAGTTTCTTATTTCAGAACAAATTGTATTAATAGTAAAACAAATCAAAGAAATCTCAAATGGTATTATAATCTTTGTCATAAACCAATTACTTGGATCACTCTTTCTGAAAAATCTCTTCCTCTGCCTGAGCACTTTCCAGTAAATCAACTTTCAATAGTGAAGCTGCCCCCAATTTCCCTGGCACCATTTTTTCTGCATCTTTTAAATTGCAGCTTATGTCATAATATCTGCTGCCTTCTTTTATAAATAAAAATGAAAATGCTAAAAAAAAGAGCAAAAACACACAAGTAACTTCAAAGATACAATATGAAAACTATTTTAAAGCTGCAAATGATAATTGAAAAGAATAATATTCTGGTAATTAATTACTAAAATTCATCGATCAATATGCTGCTTATTTGGACAAAAATTCTCTTTTCCCTATCTTTTCTCTATCTTCAACAATATGCAGGTTTAATCATTAAAGCAACTATACAAACATACTGAACTCTGATTAATAATTTCCTCCAGTATTCATCTTCAGGGAAAATAGTGCATAATCAAAAGAGACATATAGCACAGAGGAGAAGGCAACACAATTTTGAAATTGGGAAGAGAATAAAAAGGAAGCATTTTAGCAGAACATAATTTGAACCAAAAAGCTTAAGTGGCTACAATTCAACTCTTAAGGATCCTAGTAGAAATCTAATAAAAATATGTCTTTCGGATGTGTGCCTATATGCTTCTAAACTTTGCTTATTTTTTTTCAGAATGTATCATTTATGTAGACAGCTTGGTTGAAGTCTTTAGTATCCGTTGTCCAAAAAGAAATTAAACTTGTTATGGTACTGATAAACTGTGTTCTTCCTACTGAACTGGACAGTTACATTTTATATCTGAAACAAATATGCAAGGTTTAAGAACAGTGTATAAATAGGCATGGTATTTGCCCTATATCTGAACCATGAAAGTATATGTCAGGTAAATTTAATTAACTATAATACCACAGCATTTTCTTTTTGCTTGGGTACTACAGCTGATTCCATACAGTATATAATAATCAATTAAAAATCAGCAAATTATCTCATGTAGCTAGCACATATAACTGTCAGATTATTGAGCAAAGAGACCAGTATCTTTCAAAGTTAAAAAGTAATGCTCTCATTGCCTTTGAAGTTTTCCAAAGAATTATAACTATGCAAAAACTAAACTAAACCATTGATTGTTGTTTGCTTTCCCATTTGATCAATTAGATTGCCAATTAGATAGCAACAGGAGTTTGTTTTTTCAGACCGCTTTTTGGTTTCTAGTTTTAAAAAAATATTTAATGCTCTATTTAAGGAAGTTAAGAAGTGGTACCTTAGCTCTTCAGTCCAACTGTACTTCTGCCCCCAAGATACTCTAGATGTCACAGAGCCAGTTGCTTTCCTTCAGGCTGAACAGCTTCTTTCAGGTTGAACAGAATCACTGAGTGCTGAGCTGGAGCACAAGAATAAATTGAAGAGCTGGCAGGATGTCAAACCCAGGTGATCTGTACGTGGGTGTAGATGGCACCAAGACAATAAAGGGGAGAGCACTTTAAACCGATGTTAAATAATTACATATTCCACCTTGTTTATTATTAGAACGGACTGATATAGATTTATATATGTTCTATCCTGAATAAAATAAATATGTCTTTCCTTATATATCAATAAAAACAATGTTCCCCAAGTTGGTGCTTTCCAGGCATGTAGTATCTAGTATTCCTACTCAGCAGAATGAGCACATAGTCCTAAAACATCTGAAAGATGCCAAGGTGTGGAAGGTTACATTAGATGTAGGGTAGAGGATCCCACAAATTTAAAGCAGAGTTGCTATTAAACCAAAATGGAAGCAATGATCATCATTAATATATTTTATTGAATTAGATATGACTAATCCATCACATGCTGAAATTTTCATTATTTTAATGCCGAGAGCATTGACAAGTTTGAGACACTACTAACATACCTGGACAAAATTATGAAATCAAAAGAATGTTGAACTGTACTGCCATTTTGCCATTTTAGGCAATCCCTCTTCTTACTCAGAAGTTAGTTAAAATCCTGGTCCACAATAAATTGATTTAATTATTAATAACGCACTTGCCTATAACTTACCAAAAATTTATATTCTATTTTCACAGCAGTATTAGTCAAGCTTTAACACACATTATAAATTTATTATGTAAATATATCATGTTCTGCACCAACATCCATGCCTTGAGACATTTGTCCAAGGAAATTTAATACAGCTATCTAAAAATAGAAAAAAAATAGAAAAAAAAACACTAAAAATAGAAAAAAACCCTTCCAAAATGGGTTATGACAGAAGGTCTGGCATATGTCTGAACTTGGTTTATTCATTCAGTACTGCTTGCTTATCTAAAATTTTCTTACAGAGATCTTTCCTAGGCTCATTGTCTTACAATATCTTTAACAACAGATAGTAAAAATTGAATCTTGGATCTTTTGTCATATTAAGTTTTTTCTTTAATTGCCATCCAATTAAAGAAAATGAATCACTCTTAACACTTTAATCAATGGCTCAAGAAAAAAAAACAGAACACATAAAAAAGTACATTTTTAAAAGTTAAACATAAAAGTCTCAAATGGTCAGATTTGATCAGATTTCTTTATAATTTTATGACTTTTTAGTCATTTTATTTGGGGGGATTTGTGTGTGATGTGAAATATTTGCAGTATTTATGTGTTGTGGCATGCAAGTATGAAAAGCTAAGAGTCACACCATGCTTATTTTGTCTTTTTGCATCACTACAAAATGCCTATTTTTATTATACGAACACAGGCTATGTTAACATAACATGTTCAGGCATGTAATGGTCTTTGTCCCTTATGAATGAATCTAGACTCTCCTTATCCCAAAGGAGGGCAAGATGCTTTTTCATGAGGCAACTGGACTTTCTGTTTTTTTCTTTGATAATGTTTCCCTTCTCATCCAAGAAGAGAAGCAAAATGTCTTCAAAGAAAAAAAAAACCAGAAACTCCAGTTGTCTCTTGAAAAAGCATTTTTGGGACAACCATGACCTGGATGACTGAGTATCTCCATAGACATCTAGCTTCTCCTTATTCTTAACTTATGTATTTATATAATTTATATAGCTGCCCATCTCACAATATATTGACACTAGCTAGCAAGCAATTAAAACCAAAGCAAAAGCACTATAAACCACAAAGAGATACAACAAAACAAACTTAAACATAGTGTGAGGTTGATGTGAAATTGCTTACTCTACAGTATATTCTTGGAAATGCCTCAACAAGAGTAGATATTTTCTTGCAGAGAACAATTAACAATAAGGGAAGATCTGTCAACTGTAGTATATAATACCCAAAACTTGTATATTGGTCTATGCTTCAGGATTTAAATGTTGATTTTTTTCCCTTCTGCCTTTCTAAATCAAGAGATAGTTCACTGTTTTATTTTCCAAAAATTGCCACGAAAGCAATTGGGATTTCTTGATATTTAGAAGGTTGAGAGTTCAATCCTACGTAGTGGCAGATATTTCTCTTCTAGGGCACAAAGAAAAAATAACTGCTGTGAACCCCATATGGCATCAGGAAGGCCATCCAGTAAATGTTCAGCTCCATCCAATCGCCCAGACTCTACCCGGACTTAAGGGAGTACAGGGTCATTAAAAAGAAGAGGTTTTTTTTAATGGTTTGTTTTGGCAACTCCTTATTTCTGTGCTTCACTCAGTTTATCTTGTGTTGATTTAAACTGAGTATGGTATGCTCTTAAATCAACATATCCTTTTTCTCCATTTCCTTCTCTTACCCTTTCTATATTGTTGTTTCCTTTCCCAATACCTGGCAGCTCCCCCACCTTAAGTTACCCCCCCCCCCAAAAAAACCCCTAAAAACAGTAATAGAAATTTGTGGACACCTTGGTTTCCATCAAGCCTGAGTATATATATTTCTTGTCCGTGTGTGAATTCATTTTGGTTATATAAATAGTATTATATAAGCTCTGGAAACCTGAGCTTTCTAGAAAGAATATGAGATATTTTAAATGAAAAGAAAATTATTAGATAAGAATGTTTAGCTCTGCATGAAACTGGATTCGACCCGGGATTGTAATCAGCATTATTCATCTAGTTTCACTTAATTAGATAAGACCTTTTTGTTTTCCCTGTTTTGCTAACATGCCAAACTAATTATGAACTGCCCTAATTCTACCATGCTACCATATTTCCTTATTAAAATTAAAATGAGTGCACTCAACTGGCTATTCCACTTTCCTAAGCAAGTTACTTTTCTTTTTAAGAATATTTACATGAAATTCTTACAACATTATATACATTCTTCTAGTATTGATATTTCCAAACCCCTCCCACTGAACTAAATCCAGAATCAAATATTTTATGATGCTCAAAATGACTAAAACAAGAATCCATGAAAAGTTTGGCAGGTATATAATTTCTGGACCTTAATTCTAGAAGAACAAATTCTGTATTTATTTGGTTGCATTGAAAGATTTTTTAAAAATGTGTAACATAATCCAATCAGCCTTATAAATCCAAAACCAGTAACAACTTGTATCACTCAATGTTAATTATAATAATGTGATCTGGTGATCTCTGAACATGTGATAGGTCGCAATCCAGGCTGTGTACTGTAGTACGGGAAACAATTTTAAAAACAAAAGTTGTTGGTATAAATTTGATAACATATGAAAACTGCCTCCACTCTTTCTGATGCTTTCTGATTATCATAAATGAGTTTTCTTCAAACCATTCCCTGGTAAAGTAGCCATTTCCCAGTCTATATGAATAACAACAGGAAAAACAGGAAAAAAAGCAAACTATCCTTCTAGATAGGTGAAGTGGCTTGTGCATAAGTTTCACTTTTTATACTTTATTTAAGAATTCATGTCTCTTATTTGGTAAATCATTTGACAGAAAAATTACCTCTCTTATTGGCAGATTTGATGTTTTTACTCTTCTGAGCTCCTTTAAGTCGTGTTGTCTGAGAGACAGAATATTGAGCGGATTTGAAAAAAGCAGTGACACTTTAAAAGGACACAATTTAGAAGACAATTTCATCCATGACCCCGATAGGATCCATTTCCAATAGTAAGATTAATAAACTAACAGTAGGCACCAGTGTGGGAAACACTACCTAACAACTAAGAATTAATCAAATCTAAATTTTCAAAGTCAGACAATTTCCTATTGATACTGTTTTAGGTTGTAAGTCTATAAAATTTAAGTTGGAAGCTGGATTTATCTTAAATAGTATAATGAAAAGAACTGATGCAATTATCCTGGATGCAAAATCCATACTTAGTATTTTAAATATAGCTTCCAAACACAGAGGGGTGAGCTTGGGGTCTGAAGGAATTTGCTAATTGTCCTGTGATCACTGAAACATGCTTAATTTCCATAATAAAAAATCATTTGCTATAGATAAAAGAATATTTTCTTATTTCATCTCATATATTTCCTTAGACTCTTGATATTCCAGATTTCATCATTGAAATGGAAGCATTAGAAGGATATTTGGCATAAGAAAGGAAATTCAATTTTTTTTCCTTTTCTGCTAAGAAGCCTTTAAATTCTTTGCTGGCTTAGATTTTCTTTCTTTATTTTAAAATGGAACTTGGTTGGAGGAAGTAAGTTTGATTAAATTCAATTTATCTCTCTTCACTTCTCGCTATTAATAATGGGGTATCATAGAAGCATACCTATTAAATTGCATATAATATTACTGGAATTTATGACTTTGACACTCTAGTAAATTGATGGGAAACAAATGGCTTTTATTTTCCATTGTTTCTCCAATAGTTTTGCAATACTCTCATTATTAGTCTTCTTTATTAGTCTTCTTTATTATAACCCAAGAGAAGACACAATGAAGAAACTTCTTTTATATGACAGTTGTAAAATTCAGACAACCAGTTAGAATAGTTAAGCCTCCCTTAAACTGTGCATTTTGAACAGTTTCCTGCATCAAATTAGTCAGAAAACAGAGTGCCTATTGTTTTGATAATTTTAGTCAAAGGGAGCTCAGAAAGTCAAAAAAATGGCAAATATGGATACATGCCCAAAAGGACAGTGTTCTGACCACTGCCTCCGATATTTTCTAAACTGAGCTCTGGTAAATCAAGGATTTGCTTCATCTTGATAAGCCAACTGACTTATTGTTTATCTCTTTAGTTGTAATATTCAATGTTACTTACAATGGGTTTTTTTCCAGTTTAAATATTTTTGTTGTTAGGTTATCTATCACATCCTTCATAAATTTGCAAGGAAATTGCTTAACTAATGCTGCCTCCTGCAGGTCAAAGAATCAAACGGGAAATATTTATATATGATATATGAAAGAACTGGTTTCTTATGACAATATTGGCTAGAAAAAAAATCAAATACTTTATTAATCCAATTTTGCATTATGAAACAGTGTGCATGTCTTAATTATTTAGGCAAGATGATAAAGTGAAAAGGAATAATTAATGGCCTCATTGTTGGAAATGTGGAATGAAAAAGAAAAATTATAGAAATGGCATAAACGAAAGAGCAGGTTACAGTACAATTGTGTGCCATAGATCTCCCAAAATAGATCTAATTAAGAAAGCAGGCTACTTCAGACTGTCATTTTTTTATTATAATGTTTTCATTTTTGTATGTGTTCTTGTATTTTAGATAATTCAAGCAGTTTATGGAAGAAAATGCTGAGTTAGTAAAGAAGAGCATTTGCATCACAGTGTGATCATCTGCACTATAGAAAATTCATTCTTAAATCAGTCTTCCACACATTAAATACACAAAGTTCCTCTGCTGTAATTCGATACACAAACTATGTGTATTCTTTCTCTTTTTTAACCCTTAGCCATCCCTCATCTACCTTTATCTAAAGGGAAAGCTCACCACTTTTGATGTATCCCACATATTAACAGGATCAACACGTGAAGTCAATTAAAAATGGTATTTTAATAATATCAGTATACTTTTTAACATTCTGATAAATGGAAAACCTACTGTCCAGCATAGCGTGCAAGACCCTGTCTCTCTATGCCTATAGGTAGTCCTTTACTTATGACATTTGTTTAGCAGCTGTTCAAAGTTATGATGGCAATGAAAAAAGTGACTTACAACCAGTCCTCATAGTTATGATCATCACAGAGTTCTTGCAGTCATGTGATCGTGATTTAGATGCTTGGCATCCAATGATGACATTATGCCCTTAATAATTGTAATGATGTACAACCAAAATTCTGTGCTTAATTGTGTTTGTTACTGGAGGACCACTGGATTGTAAGTTATTCTTTGATTATCCATACACACTACAGGAAATCTTTAACTTACAACTACAGTTGGGACAGAAATGTCCATCGGTAAGCAATGAGATTATTAAGTGTGTTGTGTTCAATTTTACGAACTTTTGCCATGGTTGCCAAAGTCAATGAGACTTTGTTCATCAGAAGCCTCTTAGGAAAATTGCAAATGGCAACCAGTATGTATTTATGGCTGTTGTAGCATTCTGAAGTCATGCAATTGTTATGTTAGTTACTGACCAGCATATGTACCATAAAACTGTGAAATTTTGCAACCCTTTCAACTCCTACCCTCAAAACGACACTACAGAGCACTGCACACCAGAACAACTAGAAGAACCGTTTTTTTCCCAAATGCCAACACTCTGCTAAACAAATAATTCCCTCAACACTGTCAAACTATTTACTAAGTCTGCATTACTGTTATTCTTCTCATTGTTCCTATCACCTATCTCCTCCCACTTGACTATAACTTTGTTGTTTGTATCCTTACGATTTACATTGATTATTGTTTCCTAATATGATTTGATTGCTTATTTGTACCATATGACTATCATTAAGTGTTGTATCTTATGATTCTTGATGAAT
>JAEANM010022210.1:0-11661 GCA_017656035.1 Myanophis thanlyinensis
GAAATTTGAAGTCGCGGCAAATATAAAAAGCCGCGGCTTCCCTCAACTTTTGCCTTTTGACTGACAAGTTCCGCATCGTGAGTTTTACTCACGGTTTGAATAAAATGGGACCCCTCGCGGTCATCCAAACAAACCCGTTTTCTTGAGTTTTCCTTTACCGATTTGGACCGGGTTTTCGGCCAAAACAGATCTCCCTGTCACAAATTGAGGCAAATGTCTTCCTTCCCAAAAGAAAATGGATTCCTCTCCCCCCACCCACAAAAATCAAGGCCAATATTAATGGTGGAGGCTGAAAGCATAATTGAGGGAAGCGAAATGAAAATCCCCATGACCAAGTTCAAGATATCCAGCATGGAATTATCCAAACCAGATGGTAGGGGCTCAAGTTGAAGACATTAGAAGTCAGGACTGGCATTAGTTTTTCAGCATCTGATGTAGAGATTCCAGGTGAACTGAAAACTCCTAACTTAAAAGTATAGTCTCCCTTTGGCAATATTTCTAGGGGGGCAGAGTGGGCAAGGTTAAGATGGAAAGGTGGGGTTAAGTTCAACATACCAAAATTGGAAATTTCTCTTCTAATGTCTATGGAGATTTTCAGTCATCCAGGTCATGGTTGTCCCAAAGGTGCTTTTTCAAAAGGCCACTGGTCTTTCTGGTTTTTCTTTGAAGAGGTTTCGCTTCTCATCCAAGAAGTTCTTCAAACAAAAACCAGAAAGTCCAGTTGCCTCTTGAAAAAGCATCTTTGGGACCTTTTTCTTCTTTATTATCATATTCCCATATTCCTTCCATCTGAAGATATTTTATATTATGTAATGAGGTGGTAAGATTTAAGCAGCAAAAATATTAGAAAATGAAATTAATTAATTAAAGACATAAGAAAAAAATTAAGTTAAGATGCCAAAATTCAAATTTTACTGTTGGACTTCAAGAAAGAATCTAGTGGTTCCACTAGTTTACAGTCTAAACAAAATAAGATATATATTTTTAATTAAAACAGACTATGGAGGAAAGGACTATTAGAATGCTTCATTCTAGCTTGCCAAAAATGAAAGGTTATAAAGCTGAAATACCTGTGTGCTATCACTGAATAATGACGTGACAGTATCTGTTTCTACGGAAGAAAAAGGTATTTCACAAGAAATATTAGATAAAGAAACCATTGACAATAATATTGATATTTTAAAACTATTAAAATGACCAAAGTTAAGGTTCCAAGCATAGAACATTTTAGACCAGCAATTAAAGTTCCTACAGTAGCTGTGGAAATCAGTTTACCTAAAGTCTTAGTTCCTTCATCTGATGTCAGTTTTTAAAATGAGTTATAACCAGATGATATCGATGACAGAAAAGATAAATCAGTAGCAGGAATTAAGGTTCCTAAAATGAAAGTATTGGGAATTAGAGTAGAAAGACTGAAATATTTGTAATTGGAACAGAAATTAAAATTAAAACCTAAAGTTGTATATAAGAAAATTAAAAGGTAAAATTTCAAATGGCTAACTCTGGGATCTCATTTTCTAAAGGAAAAGTTCCAGATACTGCTATTGGCCTATCCAAGGATGTTGATGTTCCACAACTGAAAACAACAACAGATATTATTGATATTGCAGTGGAAGCTCCAACGCTTGAAATGGAATCTGATGTACTTGGTGAAAAAAAGGATGTTTTGGAAGAAAAAATAAAAATGCCCCAAATTATTAGAGCTGATGTGAAGACTGCAGCAGTAGGCATACCATCTGTTGATATTTCTGTCACACAGTCAGAGGTAAGCACTCAGGATTTACATGGTACAGCTAAGGAGCCAGAAGCTAAGGGACAGATAACTAAGAAAGGAAGTTTAGATGGAGAAGAAAAAGGGCATTTCAAAATGCCAAAATTCAAATTGCCATCATTGAGCTGGTCCCCTAAAAAGGAAGCAAGCCTTAAAACAAATATAAAAGAACCTCTGGAAGAATCTAATCTTGATATAGGATCAGATGATACAGGTACAGAACCAAAAGTAACTCTTTCAGAAGATCAAGGAGTTCATACTGATGGAAATGTAGACATAGCCACGAAAAAAGGTCAAGTAAAAAGACCTCATTTAATTATGCCCAAAATCTCACTGTCTAAGACAAAGCTACCAAAAGCAGAGGTAGATATAGTATTGGAAGGTGATGAAGCTTTGGTTCAAATACCTGATATAGAAAATAGTTTGACTACAAGAAAAGTAGAGGAAACAGAAATAAGTGTAAAAATGCTTAAAGGTGAAATCAAAGAAATCAAAACATTCCAGACAGATACAGATACCAACTTACCCAAAGCTGATATTAAGGTGTCAATGACAAAAAGTTCATTTGAAGAGAAATATTTAGAAACAGAACTCAAAGGTGACATTTGTACGGACAGTGCAAGTATGAAATATGATGGCACAGAGGGGGAATTTAGGATGCCAAAACTGAAAATACCAAAGTTTGGAATTTCAGATCTGTCAGAAAGCGATCTGTCAGGCAGTGGAATCACTTTACCAAAACCTGAATCTGATGCCTCTCAGTCTCAAATGACTACGGAATCTGATAAACTTGGTGGAAAAGCCCAATCTTTACAAGTTAAAAGTGATGAAGGAATTTCTGAAGAAATTCAGACTGAGGAATCTCAGAGTTGGTTTAAAATGCCCAAATTCAAAATGCCTTCATTTGGTCGCACTTCAAAGGCCAAAAAAAGTGATGGTGAAACTGAAGACATCACTGGAGAAGCTCATGTTACTGAATTACAAGTTGAAGTAAAATCTCCTGAAGTTGTAACCATCTCAAGGGAACTGGACAGTGAAAAAAACATCTCAGAAGAAAAATTCATGTTTCTTCAAGAGGATGTTAGAGTACAGAAAGAACAGCAGTCTATCACTGACCAATTAGTGAGTGAAGACAGTTTTTTACATTCCTCAGAAAAAACTGACAGGAAACCTAGTGACCTAGAGCCCAAAACATATGCTGATGTAGTTAAAGATGGTGGCACTATCCCAAAGATGGATATTGATAGAAACATCCCTAAAAGTGAGATGACCATTCAGCAACCTGAAGTCATACCAGATGCTATAGCAGTGGTTGAGATACCATCTACTGAAATTACTATGGGAAAGAAAATCAATGCTGCTGTTACATACCCAGAACCTTTGCAAAGCTTTGATACACAACCAGAAGAGATGGGGACTGAAAAGAAATCACCAAAAAAGGATTCTCAGGGAAAAGAAAGTATATTCAAAATGCCAACATTCAGTGTGCCTTTGTTTGGATGGTCTACCACAAAGAGCAATGCCATTGTTCCCGGCATTGAATCTGACTTAGAAGAGCCTGCTGTTACTCTTTCCAAAGTTAAAATGGATGTTTCAATCACTGATGAAGACTTTGAAATTATTGATTTCCCAGTTGAGGGCTTTGAAAAAGATTTGCCTAAAGGTGAAGTGAAAGTAGAAGAGAAAGAGAAAACAAGTAAAACAAAAGCATCTAAATTCAAGATACCAAAATTTGCCAACTTGCGCAGTAAATCTCAGGGTGTAGAAATTCAAGTTGATTCACCAAAAGTGCAGACTGAGGTGTCATTAGTTAGACCTGAGGGAGAAATCCAAATTCAGGATAAAAAACCTGGAGATGCAGATGAAACTTTCCAAATGCCCAAATTCAAAATGCTCAAGTTCACACATAGAATTTCTGAAGGAGAAAAACTGACTTCAGAGGAGACAATGTATATAAAGGATACTGCTGCTGATGATATTTCTCAATCGCAATTCAAGACTATGTTCCCTGAAGAGAAAGGAGATGATATTCAGAAATCAAAAGTCAGAATTACAACATTGTCTGAACCTGCCATTCAGAGAACACAAGTTGGAACTAAATTCCAGTCTACAGACTCTTCTTTTGTGGATACAACAATGTATGTGCATAAACAAGTGCCAAAGGAATTCAGTGCTGAATTTCTTAAAGAAAAAATAGATACTATGGATGGTAACGTTCAAAAATCAATCGCTAAAATTACAACACTGAAGGAGCCAGATGTTCAAAGAGCACCATTTGAAATTAAACTTCATCCTGATGATCCATTTAGTTCAAGTGCACCAGTGTGGGTTAAAGGATCAATCACTGAAAGTAAAGAAATAAAGATGGAAAGTAAATCTACCTTTGGCTATGGTGATAATGCTGACATACAGGAATCTTTCTCTACTCAAATAGTAAAAGAATCTGAGATTCCTCCATCAGAAGTTAAAACTGCTGCTTTTGGATTTTCGCTTCTCAAAGTGAAAATCCAAGAATCACACGTGAGCTTAGATGTACCAGTCAAGTTATCTTCTACAAAATGCATGGATGAAATATTTGAGGATAAGGATCATCAACTTTCAGGTACAGGAGAAGCAGCACAAAAGGCTGGTTTGAGTGAATTGAAACCATCTGATAAAGATAAGGATATAACTTGTGAATCTATTGAAGGAACATCTGCTGCTGCAACACTGACAACGCTTAAATCCTTTAGAGTTGACATACAGTCTTCTAGTGAATTTGCAGAGAGTCACTCTGAGCCAATAGAGATATCTAAATCTGCTATGGAAACTACAGAGGAAATGGCATTTATAAGTAGCGCAGATGAGGCCACAGATGAAAAAGAAAAACTTGATAGTAAGAGATCTGGTAGATTTAAACTTTGGTTTCCAAGTATTGGGTTTTCTCCTACTACAGATGACACAGCATCAGATTCAAAACCTGAAGCTCAACAGAAAGTTCAGCCTGATGATTCATCCAATTTAGACAGTGATACTGCCAAAGAAACTGAAAAAACCGGATGGTTTAAATTTCCTAAATTAGGTTTTTCATCTCCCACAAAAAAGAGCAAGGAAGTGAGCAAAGAAAAGGAAACGGATTCAAAAGAAGGAAAAGATGAAGAAAGTCCAACAGACAAAAATGAAACTTTCTTTGATGCTCAGGAAACCTTATCACTCAAAGAGAAAGAAGAACATGAAACCTCAGGTGATATACCATCAGAGCCCATTGTTTCATCTTCAGCAAGAACTGAATTGATCCTCTTAGAGAAAGGGAAAGCCAAACCCAAACACACTCCTGAAGACTCATCAAAATAAAATTGTCTCTTCCTCCATATACATAAAAATACAATATTATCTTGAAAAGTATTTTTTAAAAAAATCAGAAAATAATACTGCCTTCATTTCAGCAAAATAAATAGAATGCTACCTTAAAATTATCTTTAAAATACTTTATATTGCAATAGTGTTTATAAGTTCAAGGAATAGTCTTTTGTCTCTTCACAGAAACAAGTGTTACCTGTAGTATGAAATACATGTATAAGAAAATCCAGGCAGATAATGGACTCTACCATTGATTAAAATAGTTCTAATGAAACTAACCAAGATACTGTCTGCTAATTTCTGTAAAGATATTATTTTGCCAGATCTATTTTAGAGAAACCAAAGCAAAGCAAGAGATTAAATATACTGTTCTGAAAATTACAGTGATTTTGTGTGGGATTATTTGCAAAAAGTAATAAGAAATTAGTATTGAGAGAAATAGAAACATATTTCTCCTTTTTTAGATTTTATTTTTTAACTACATTTATGCTGCTATCTTATTAAAAACATCATTCTTATCAGAGATTATTGTAAACTAGATAAATGGAAATATAAATCTTATAAAAGTTACTCTTTGTGACTTTTTTCACCCAATGCAATTAATTGAGTCAGTTAAAAATATAACAGCTGGATTTGCGCATCTCAAATTTGATTAGTTTTAAACTTATTTTTTCTAATTGGCATACGATATGAACCCAGTCCATTTCTATAAGCCAAGAAAATGGGTTAATTCAGTAGCATGCTTGGTAAATAATGCCCATCACCTTATTCACAGTCCAGGTGAATTATTGGGAGCTACAGCAATTGTGTATCTATTATAAATCTAAATTATTGACTGTGGTGATTTAGTGCCATATTTTCCATTATATTGTGCTGACAAAGCTTCAAACTGATAGATATATCCTAAGCATTTACCAGTCTATCTAATTCAAGTTGGGTTTGAATTGTCTTTCAAATCAAGAATCTGTTGATATATTAAGATCTTTGCTGGTGTTCCTTCTCATGATCAACTGTGTGCCTAGAAGTCAACATCCACTCCCTAGTACCACTACTTGGCAGTTTTCCAATGTTAAGCAAAAAATTTACACTTTCCTGCTTCTCTAGATTCTTATCAGATACAATAAAAATAACATTCTTCATACAACATAATGATAATGCATTCAATTTACAACATATTACTGCCAATCTTCCCTATTTTAATTTTAACACTTTTAATCATCAAGATTAATCTACTTTAATAAAAAGAATCTTTTGAATCAGTCAAGATGGAGGTCCTAAATAAAAGTGTCTGAAGGAGTTTAATGTAAAGTACTTTAGTGTGCCGTGACTATAAATTGGAATTCAAATAACCTGAGAAGACAGGAATAGTGTGTGGTGTCATCAACTACAAAGTATAAATAGAAGAGGATAAGTATACATAGTTTTAAAAGTTTCTTGAAGATGTAAATAGCTATTATTGGATTCTGGATTATATGAGTGCTTTTTTAAAAATATATAGCTAACAAAATACATACCTATTTAAATATTATACTAATTTATGACAAGAATGTAGAATATATTCTGGTTATGCTCTCAATATGGAAATAAAAGCAGTATTGTTTGTATTGTGATAATCACTCTGATTACAAAGTAATACTATCCTAGCTACACAAGGATGTGCTTATCTGACTGGAAGTCTTAAATAAACCTATGCTTGAGTCATAGGGTAAGGACTCCTAGTGTATTTGTGAAGGGAAGCAACATATGGTACCTCAGAGAGATTTCAAATGGAAGCCACGCCTTTTTAATTCTACAGTACCATCTCCACTGAGGGTATGAAAGCTCCCTGTGTTTCAGAGATCTTTGAGTGGACTCTGCTTTGGTAAGAGTTATCTATTCAGGTTTTCTTTCCAAGTCTTCCCCTTCCCATTTTAATCAGATAGGGGTTGACATTTTCTACTTTAGGATTTTATAATTTCATTGATAGAAGTAGAACAAAATACAGAGTAAATTTCAGGGAAATAAAAAAAATTCACAAGGTGATTGAACAAAAAGGCCTGCAGCAGAGTGAATGGTATTAAAAATACACTATCTTCTCATTTAATGGCTGCAATTCATTTCAGAGAAATAGTCATTAAGCAAACTACATGACTAAGAGAGAGAGTTTATGTGTGTTTGTTTGTGTGTGTGAGAGAGAGACAGAGATAGAGACAGAGACAGATTGCAAAGACTTCTGGTTGCTGTTGTCTTGCTCATATAAAAGTCTCTCATGCAGCAACGCCAGCCTTACTATCAATCTAGCATATGTTGTTGTCAGAGGCAGAAATGTGGACAAAAGTATGGACATTTGTTGGAAAACTTTTTTCACTACCATTTACTACCATAAATCATATTTGTAAACACTTTTTAACTGGGGTCGTTGCTAAACGAAGCCTGAGATGAAATTGTTTGAAATGAAGCTAAAATGAGAAACTATCAGGAGTACTTTAGATATGCATGGGTATGACAATAATAGAGTATGTTGAAGAATGAAATGAAAATGAATGTTGTAACGTATATTAGTATTTTTAAAAAATGATGAGAAAGTTATCAAATACTGTCCACGTGTCAAAAAGTGATGAGGGTGCAAAGGTATGTCAGCTGGGAATGTCTGTATATGTGTATATGTGTATTTTCCTATGAAGGTGATGCTTTTTTAAGCTAAGAACCAAAATAATTTACTGAATGGTAATTTAGATTAATTGTGTGAGCCAATGAAGAACAAGGAGCTAAAAGTGAATGTATGAAGGATTAAAGTAGTTGCATTTGAGAAGGAAAATGAAATTAATTATAACAAGTTATACATAAATGGCCCAGAATTAGATCAAATAGGCAAATTTGAGTACCTTGTTAGAACTGGTACATTTGGAAAGACTTATTCCCAAAAAATAAAATTTAAGATCTACAATTGCTGGTAGACAGATAGTGAGTAGAAACTAATGTGTTATGAGGAATGAATGTTTGTCCAGAGAAGCTGAAGTGGCTATGTATAACAAGCGACTTCAGAATCTGTTCACTTGGTTATATGAAAGTGAGTATGAATCTGTTCACTTGGTTATATAAAAGTGAGAGTTGGGTATGTCAGAGAAAACAGTCAATTGAATGCAATGGGAATGAAATATTTTAAGATGGTAAAACCAGAGATGAAATTAAGCCGGTTTGCACCAGTTCTATAGAACTGGTTATTAAAAGAAATCTCCTTTTGTTTTTTCCCACTTTGCAGGGTTAATCCTGTAAAGATTAACTTTACAGGGTTAATCCTGTAAATAAGGCAGTTGTTTCTAGTCTAATCTTCATTGCCTTGCTCACAGAAACTGCCTTTTCCCTTATTACATTGTAACTTTGGTGAAGTTTAATCCTGTGCTTGGTGATGTTTAAACTTGTGGCCATGCCACAGAACCGGTAGTTTAAAAAAATGAATTTTACCACTGGATAAAACAAAAAATAATTACAAATGAATGGATGTGGACTGAAAACAAAATTGACCAGTTTGAAGAACATTGAGATAGTGTAGTCCTTATAGAAAGAATAGATCAAATTACAGAACATGAATGAGCATATTACAGAACATAAATGAAGAAAAAGTGAAGGGACTGAAACAAAGGGAAGCCCAAGAAAGTTATGGTTGGGGGTATTTGATAATACTCTCAAAAAGGTGAACACTTTAAAGAAATGAAGGGTAAACATTATGAAGTTTAGTGGAAGTAAAGATAAAAGAATATAGAGATATACAATGAATTGAGTTAGTATACACTAATTTAGCTATGTTGCCTTTGTTTCTTATCTTCTATTCTTAATTACATTTATCAGCTACTTTTACTTCTTTTTTGTGCTCTGCAAAGCATGTTCATACCAAAATGGAGTACTACGAGTTAATATACTCGTAAGAAGCTATATTTCATTAATTAAAGAAACATTCCTACTGACGTTAGCACACAATATTTTCTAATTCTAATCCTTTTAAGGTAATCGAGACTTTAAATTCTTCTGTGATGGTTCTGCCTTGGTGCATTTAAAAAGCACTCAGGTGAGTGAAGCAGGGCATAACATTTCTCAAACATTGCCATCTTGTGGTATTTGGCAACTAACACAGGGCTTTAAACTGCAATTTGCAATTAAATAGCCAAAGATTTCTAAAGAATTCTTTAACTTTAAAATTCTTACTTTTATGTACATATTTGAAAGCTGGATGTGGTATAAATAAACATAAAATTCAGCTTTTGTGGAGTATCTTCCTTTGCAATTAGGTCACAGACTAAAAATACCATACTAGGAGAAAAGCACTTTATTGACCGATAGGTATCATGAATCAAGTATCCTAATCCATCTGCCAAGTTATACATGTTCTTTTAAAACAGCTTCCAGTCAACCCCTTATACACAATGTTAGATGCAGGTGCAAAAAGCAACTTGAAAGGCATCATAAACCTCTATGATGAAACTTACTTCCATGAAATAAAGCACTTTCCATCTGGTGTTAATTTAAATTCAACACACAGCAAATTTATGAATAAATTTTCATTAGAAATAATTTCATTTTGCAGTTTAAATTCTATCTTTCCAAGCACAGTCCTTCTGCCCAACAAGATTTTCCATATTTATAGAGTATTATTGTTATGTTCTGGGTGAGGAATGGAGGCAAGACCAATGACTTCTAACAGTTATTTATTCTACCGTATACTCCCTGTGAGGCAACAGCGCCCCCTGGCTGACACAGTTCCTTTTATATGGAACTGATCAGCCAGACAACCAATTGGGAGATAGTATTTTCCCGCTCCAATAGAGGACCAGAATGAGAACTTCAACTGACAATTATACACTATATACAGCACATAACAATTATAATTTATTTATAATTCCATTCTCACTTAGTAATACAGGAGCAATTACTCATGTATTATTAGATTTCTCTTTGAAGAATCTGTTGACTGTTTTGCAATAAGTCCCATGCCTGCACTGATGGTGAAGTATTCTTCAGACCAGTCTTTGAAATGCCTAGAAACTATATAAAATAAAAGAGTACAATATTATAGAATACATTCATATAGCCCCCAAAAAGGCAAAGTCCACAGTTTCTTTATTTAACAAATTGTCTTATTTATCAAAGTCCTTCCACAACTTTGTGTTGGGAACTCGAAGAATATATAGGAATCTCCCAAGTGTGCCTTCTGTCATTTTATTGCCTATGAGGACTGTTGTGCTGAGAGTAACTGACCATAATCACTCAGAAAGATCCATAGGTAGGTTGGAATTTTAATCTAGATTTTGGCTTAATCAGTACACCATATCAGCCTGCTGCAATGATCAAAATATTATTTTGGTTAAGTGAAATGAGCATTCTTAAGCAGCTACCACTTTGAAGAACAGCTATAAAATTCAGCAAAGAAGTTAAAGGAGAAGAAATATGTGTAACCATATGTGAAAGTTTTGATTAAAGAAAGCTCTAGACAAACATAACAAGAACACAAAGAAAACCCAAGAAAAACAATTTAACAAACAAAATAAAAGATACCTACTTTAAGCTTAAATGTATTTCAGAAGAAGTAACGAGGGAAACATGCTAAATCCATCAACATTCAGAAAATATTTGAAGAATACCAGACAGAATAAATTAAATTTATTATTTTTTATTTGAATGAACAATTGACTGCAATATTTACCTGAAGGCCAAGCACTTTTCCCAAATACTTTTGAAGTATCCACCACCTTAATGCACCTATCCACATATTTTATTTGGCAGCAAAAAAGAAGTGCCATGATCAAGACTTCCTTCTGAATGTTTTCCTAACTTCCCAATCTATAACCCTGGGATAGCTTGGTTCTAACCAGGCCCAACTGTTTTTTTTTTTTTTAAGAACAGCCAAGAATGACTAGACATGAGTAACTACTGGGTTTTAGGGTGACTTACAACACAATTTTTGAGCGAGATAATCAGACTTCATTTCTCGGATATTGATAGTTATCCATGTGAATAAAGTGTTTTATTATGTGCCTCTCTTCAACTTGTTAGATATTTCACAGTAAAACACAATGCTTTACACACATTTACAGCTAGGAATTATGTTCAGCTTGTTTAATAGTTAAAAGAAATATTATTAATACAAAATCTTCATTCAAGTGCTTTGCACACTTCTATTTAATCATGCTTGTTTAGTAATACTGCAGGTCTATAAGACAAGTCAGTATTATTAACTGAATTGGAACTGGGCTTAATTATTCCTGAGATGATAAACCTATTTTTGGAGTATAATTCCACAAAAATATTTCCATACCAATACTGGGTTTGCTTTCTCCATGACATGCTAGTTTTCTATATATTTGTAAGAAGGAATAGTCAGTCATTTGCTCCCATTCCTAGTAGTCAGTAATACAATCCATACAAACAAATTGGGAGGAGAAATCCACTTTATTCAAATTATCTGAAGACCTATGTTCAGATTTAATGATACCTCTGATAGCTTGAAGGATGTCTGTAATGGCTACTAGAAAAATATTCCATAATAGAGACATATATAGATAGATAGACAGAGAGAG
>JAEANM010022211.1:0-11661 GCA_017656035.1 Myanophis thanlyinensis
TATTATTATTATTATTTTAAAAACCTAATTCCAAAAGAAGACAAAAGGAAACAAATGAGGCAGCCCATTATCACCATTTTTGGTGATATATTAACCATCTAAAAAAATTTAATTTACAAAAAAATAGCAACGTGGGAGCTAATTGCACTTCAGAAGTTAATGATACATATTTGATTTGCTGCCAAAATCAGGCTTTGCACTATCATTTTGTTTTTGTGAAATAGGGACCCTAAGCATATATACCTGGCATGACTGCTCGATGAGTGAATTCTATTCAGAATAAATGATCCAAAGGTAAAGAGGGTCTCAGCCATATAAGGTTTATATATTAAAAGTAATACTTTAAGTAGACTTGGACGGTTTTGACAACCAATGCAGCAAGTATAGGTTTATATTGACAAAGTGCAGTGGTGGGATTCAAATAATAACCGATTCGGCCAGGGTGAGGTTGGCTGTCATAGGAGGTGTGGCCCATCCCTGTCCTCCAGCTCTGCCACACACATGGGATGAGCCTCCCGTAATGGCCAACCTTACCCTGGGTAAACCAGTTGTTAAATTACCCCACCCCACTATCAAAGTGGATCCTGGGCGCAGTGCTGCACTGCAATGGAGAAACAGGCAACGGAGCGGCCAGTGCGAGGGAAGAAGAAGGAACAGTGAGAAGAGGAAAAGTGGCCTTCTCTTTCCCTTGTGCCAGCCGCTCTGTCACCCGTTTCTCCATTGCAACACAACGCCCAGTATCCACTTTGTTAATGGGCTGTGTGGGTGTGAACCAGCTGAATCTCACCACTGGCAAAGTGTCTCTGACCTATCAGCATCCCACACCATTGCCTTCTAAATAAGCAGCTTCTGAATTATCTTCAAAGGCAGCCCCAAGTAATGTGCATTACAATTATTATTGGCAATACATACATACATCTCTGTTCTGAACAATTTGCTGGGTCACAAAAGGATACCCACTGGTACACCAACTGAAGCTGGCCATAGCTTCTGCTTACTGCTCAAGCGGGAGTCATAAAGATTTAGTGAGATTCTTTCTCAATGAAAATGGGCTAGCATATAGTACTTGTTATGTTTTACCATTCATATTTTTTTTTTATCTCTCAATGACTGGAGAAATCTTCCAAGGACCAAGTTGGACAAAATGTTGTTCATTAAATTAGTAATAGGAATAAATTTATATTTTGTTTCTTGTAGTCTCGGTTGATTTGTTGTTGCTGTTGACATTGCAATATAGTCTCTGATTTATGTAAGAGAATAATTTTCCAACAGAAATTCTAAGCATGAAAACTTCTGAATTGGGACTGTAGTGAGAAAAATCATAAGAGTTCAAATTTTAAAAGTCCTTTAAAAACCCTACCTTGGCTGGTCTACATATCATACTTAACATATTTTATGTTGCTTTTGGTTTAGCTACTGTTGTTGATTTAGGCTTCATGCCTGAAACCAGGGATCGGGAACCTTGACTCTTTCATGACTCATGGACTTCAATTCCCAGAATTTCTGAGCCAGCATGGCTGGCTCAGGAATTCTGGAAGTTGAAGTCCATGAGTCATGAAAGAGCCAAGGTTCCTGACCTCTGCCTTAAACCAAGCTACATGATTATTATTTATGATGTTCATCTAGTTTGATCCTTACTTTCAAAAACCTAGTGCTAAGTATAGTTCTCTAAAGTATGTTTATATGTTCAAGAAATTATTGATATGAATATGTGACTGATAGTTCTTTACATTTCACTATATAATTAATAGCATGTCTTTAACTATCAGGAATATAATGAACCCATAAAAATATATATTTTAGTTAACAATTAAAATTAAATGAAAAAGAATTAAGTTAAATGCAATACTTTTTTAAGAATATTCCTTTATTGTAAAAAGAGTCATATAATATTGTCTGAAACAAAATGGACAATTCTTCCATTTATCTCAAAGTACTAGGAAACATTCAGTTTTACTTTATAACAAGTATTTTCTAAATATAAATATATAAACTTCTTTTTGTATCACAAAGTACCATATCCATTTAATATAAGGTAAATTATCTCCCCTAAAAATTTGCGTACACATTTTCTGCAAGACTTAAGGAATCCATTTTGTTAAGGCCACTAGATCTGGACTGCATAATCTGGACAATCACTAGATGACAGTAGAAACTAAGATTTCTTTTCTCTGTCTCTGATAAAATCATTGTGATCATCTAAAGTTTTGGTATCCACATATTTTGATTTTAAATCCCATTACAAATTGAAATAAAACACTTGCCTACCTCTGACATAATATACAAGCATTCCATTGTACTCTAAACGAAGTCCAAAGAGGTGCATACACAGTAGAAATCTGTGTTAACTGCATAATGAGTGCGATTTTTTGCAAGTTTTAAAGATGCATCTTCCAAGGATATGTGTTTTGTGTGACATGGAAAATGAAAAATTGCAGTTATGTTTATCTAGACAGCTAAGCCAAATGATAACTTAAAAGCCATTTCAACAGCAACCTCTGTGACTGAATCATGAAAACAGACGTAAATTTCCCGAGGCTTTGGATCTAGGAAGAGTCTCCTGCAGAAAAAAACATAATCCAGTATCAGCACAGGATTAAAATATATGTGAAAAACAATATTTTAGCAAGAGTTTACTATGGAATTAAAACAGATCTATCAAAATTAGATACAATTATAAAGGTCCAGTAGAGATTGTTGAAATATTCATTATGTATACTTATGTATGAATTCAACTTTTTTGCATTTTTTGGTATACTACAGTTTCTACTACCAATTGTTGTTAGGGAAGAACCTAAAAAAAACATTGTATAGGTTGTTTTTATTAAACAAAAATGTTCTGAAAATTTGGACAATGAGTAAATTAAGTATTTAGACTAAATTAAGAAAAAAGTATTGCTTACCCTACCACCCAGTACATTATAGTGGAATCAGGTTTCTTTTGGTCAGTACAGTTGTCAGAGGCACACTCGAACAATACACCATGTTCTTTCACTTGATTTAGGTCCAAATTTGCTTTTTGGGATTTTGATCTTCTCCCAGACTTTTTATTCTACAGTAATACAAGAGCAATAAAATTAATATATGAATTGGCAGTATGGAGAAGTAATAGAAAAAAATGTCACATTGTATATGATAATTCTGAAATATCTGTTGAAGGGTGAGTTTTTACAAGTAGAAATTTGTCTAAAGAAATAGATATCTACCCCGTTGTATCAACAATGTTGTTTGTAACAAAATAATTCTCCTTTGCCCCTTCCCAAAATATAAGGACATACTTCTCTCAGGATAGTTTGTTGAAAAATGGAACGGATGGAAAGACAACAGCGATGGAAGTTCTTGATGAGCTGAGGATGGATAGTTCCACTGAGTTGTGCTACTTCAGCATGTGTTGGAGTAATAAAAATTCCATGCATTGTTTCTAAACAAATATAATGAAAGAGGGTATTTTCTGGACCCGAAGTCAACCTTCAACCACAAAAGAAAACAGGATAAATACCTAATAAATAAAAATCATCAATAATAAATTATACAGAAAAATCAAGACTTGATTTTCTATATAATGTGATAGGAAACATAATTCTGTACTTTAGTAACATAGTTAATAGTTAATATTACAATATATACCGTAGATAATTCTATTGATGTTCAGAGGTCATCTAATATACTACATCCCAGCATTAGAAAACGGCATTTAAAAAATGAATATCTTAAACATCATATATGCTTGAAAGTACTTTCTAACTCTCCAGAAAGTACTTATCATCAGGAAATAACTGATTATGTTCTTTAGTATCTAATATTGGTAAGAAATTAGTTAACCAGCCTTAGTAATAATGAGAACTAGTTTGGTGTAATGGTAAGGTATTAGATTAGGAACTATGAATTCTAGTCTCATTTAGGCACAAAGTCAGCTGGGTGACCTTGGACTATTCACTTTCTCTCAGCTTTAAAAAGGAGGTAATGGCAAACAACTTAGGAAAAACCTCATCAAGAAAACTACTGGGACTTGTCCAGGAAGAGTCCGAGAACTGGATGATTAAACAGAAGAAAAAAACCCCAATATAGTTAATGTCCATATATTTGTAAGGTTCAAGATACGATACATATTTGCTATACTGTTGTGAAACACAATAGGATTGATTAAATTTGAAAAGAATTCAAGTGATATTAGCAATTATATAATACTAATAATATGGACCATTTATATTATGTTTATATTTAACATGGGAATAGTAAATACTAGAATTTAATCTCATATAATAGGATAAATGTTGATAGGATTTTTTTTCTTTTTACAAGTTTACTAAGCCCAATCAGCTTTGCAGTATGTGGTGGTAATTCAAACCCAACACTGGTACAACAGTAGAGTTTTTATTTTAATAAAGATAATAAAGAACTAAAATATTGATTAGCTTCACCATGTTATTTGAGCTGAAACCTGCATATAGAAAACTAAGAGTCAATTTCCTATAAATGAGATGTCCCCAACTCCCAGGCCGTGGCCACTACTGAGCCATAATCCATTCAGACCTTATTGATTCAGTTTTCTGAGACTATTGGGCTATTAGGCCTGCATTTCGGATTCATGTCTTCATTTTGTTACATCTCTGAAGAGCTCCAGTGCCAACAACTGACAAGGTATACTAAATTCAGTACTTCCCTCTTAAATGCTAATCCCTACCACCCATACAAAGAGGACAGTGGCTTTAGAGTTATAAAATATTTAGCTGCTATTAGCCAGCATGACCTATCCCTAAGGATCATCATCTCTGCAGATTCCTCATTCTATTACAATGTAAATTTATATCTTGATTCAACACTGAAATACAGTTTTGATACCTGTAGGGGAAAATATTAACAAAAAGTCCTTATGTAGCACTCATGTTCAACATGATTTAAGGACTTGTTTGTGGAACTGCACATTGTATGTTATCATGAAATACTTTTAACAGGAATACAAAAACTGACTGCCACCTACATGACATTATTCATTTGTTAATTCAGCAATTAAACCTTTAAAAGTCATAGTACCAATAATATTTGATTAGAAACCTAAACTTAAATAATATGCAGCAATGGCAAAATCTAATAATATGAAAGCCATTCTTATTTACATTTAGTTAAGCTTCTGTTAAATTTAAGCAAGAATGGTTTACAGATTTAGTCTGAATTAGACAACACTGTGTTACTTTTCTTCAACATTTATAACATCTATAACATTTATAAATAATGTACACATTATTTACATTTATAAATAATACAATGGCGATTTTAGCATTAAGCTCAAATATTCTATCTATCTATCACATTTATACAGGTAGTTCTGGATTTATGACCACAATTGAGCCCGAAATTTTTGTTCCTGAGACGGTTGTTAAGTGAGTTTTGCCCCATTTACAACCTTTCTTGCCACAGTTATTAACTGAATCACTACAAATATGTAATAATACATCTGTTAAATGAATCTGGCTTCCCTATCGACTTTGTCAGTTCACAAAATCTGATGACCTTACTCCAAGACACTGCAACCATCATAAATATGAATCAATTGCTAAGCATCTGAATTTTGATCATGTGATCATGTGGATGCTGAATAGTAGTAAGTGTGGAAAATGGTCATAAGTCCTTTTTTGCTGCTTATTCCGATCCCCGCAGCAAAGAACGCCGCCAGATAGGCTCGCAGCTTTGGGGGCAGCAACAGGTCCCTCAGCGCGAGAATCAGCTGGGAGGCAACACAGAACGGCCTCAGCTGGGCAATGCGGCCGCGCCTGTGCAGAAACAAGCTGGCACAAAGACTAGGGAACTGGCCAGCAGCGCTGAAAGGCCCCAGTTGTGAAGCAACGCCAGCGTAGGTGCAGTGAGGAGCCAGCTGGCTAAAGGCTTGGATACCAGCCAATCAAGCAAGTTAGCGGGTGGGTATGGTGGCGTGAATGGGGGTGCGTGCGCATGGGTGCAGCAAAGAGCGCTTAAAAGGTGGTGGGTGCACTGGGTGGCAGCACTATGTTTCACACTGTGATTGTCAGCTGATACCAGACCTCAAGGCAGACGAGTAAAGAACTTCATGGTTTGTGTTCAACTGTGTTGTCTGGTTCATTCTGTGAGTGTTTGTAACTTTGACATTACTTTTTTTAGTGCTGTTATAACTTTGAATGGTCACTAAAAGAATGGCTGTAAGTTGAGGACTACCCGTATATCATGACAAAACTTAATATAATCTGCGTGTTTTTATTAACATTATGAACATTGTGCAATTTCAGTAATTATCTATCCATTCAAAAGTAATACCTTTCTGAAAATACTGTATTTTTCACTCCATAAGACACACCTAGATTTAGAGGAGGAAATTAGAAAACAAGAAAAAAACATATTCTGAACCAAGCAGAGCCTGAGAGGACCACAGATAGGTGTCCTCTCATGTGCCTATTGACTCCTGCACTGCAGAAAAGAGACAGAAGAGGAGGGCAATGACAAAGACAGAAGAGGCAGGGTTTAGCACTATAAAAGGATCCTGCTGCTGCAGCCCAGCTGTATTTGCTCCATAAGACACACAGACATTTCCACCCACTTTTGGGGGGGAAAAGTGCATCTTATGGAACGAAAAATGCAGTACTTCATTTTTTTAAAAAAGGATTTTTAAAAAATAAGTAACAAAACATTATTTTGGATGTGTCCATCTGCACAGTCTCTAGGAAAATATTAATGTACTCAGAAAAGAGATTTTATAAATACTATAAATTAACTAAATAAAAACCCTTACTTCACAGCATTATATAATTCAGCTTCCTTATCTGAGATGTTCTTTTTCAGGGTTCCAAAAGTAAATGGGTTTGGAAGAACAGGCTTCTTTTTAGTGATCTGAGAAACAAATAAACAAACAAAAACCAGCCTCATAGTAAGCAAGCCTCAGAATTCACAGATGGCAAATGGTTGTGTTTTCAAAATATATTAAGCTGTTAAAGCTATTTATATATTTTGTGAATAATGCTGAGTTTTGTGTTAGTGGACATGTCATGCTAGCTAGGAAAATACTGTTTTATTGAAATACATTTTTACAAAACTAACACTTGAACAATGCTGTTATTTATTAAATGATTTGTATTTGGGAAATATACAGATTTCACCCAAAGTCTTAAACTATAAGAATAATAAATTATGCTCAGTCTATTCAACTTTTACTAGTTCTTAAGTTTGGAATAAAAAAAGCTCATTCTTGTGGGAGAAAGGACCATAATAGAAACTGACTCCAATATGGAAAGAAAGGCAATAAATAATGGCCCAATTTTGAATGGTCAATCAGTTCATTCTAGAACTAGAATTACAATTATATAAAGACCTTTGACATAGCTGTGTATATAGTATTAGTACTGTCTCCTACAGATTAATTTTTGATAAGTCATATTAGTTCTAGGTTGTACATATAGGTGGGGAATAGTATAAAACGTTAATAAAACATAAAATACTGAAAAGATACATCATGGGCATGAACAATTTTTTCTTTTACTTATTAAGTATCACTGCAACTTCTTTTTTATAAATACAGAAAGTAAGCTACATTAATTATGGACATTATTAAATGCAGCAGCATGTTAAATAAACCATTATTTAAATAAGAAATATATCCACTAAGACTTTTCAATTGTATAAATTGTATAAATTCCATTTCTTCCTTCAGGAGTCATGACTATTGACAGGATACTGACTATTCCTTAAGGGACTTAACCTATGTGTCCTTAAAACAGAGTTACCAGAACTCACTTTTTTGTTTGCCAGAGAAGGTGCAGTACTTGACATATGATGCAGTTTGCTGAGAACGGACAAATTAGAAAAGCTTTCCAATTTGTCAGACGGTGAAGGGAAGAACCAATCTACGCAACACACCAATGGAGCAGAAGCGGATTCTAATCTCTCATCTATGCTAAGATCTATTCCATCCAGTTGAAGGATAGTTGATTTCACCTGGTCAACATATATGCAATCTGGTCCAGGATTTCCAATAGCTTTGGAAGAACAACCTCCTGCTTCCAGCAATACACTCAGTATAAAATGCTTCTAAAAAAAAAGGGAAAAAAACTATTTCTGCCAGTGCATTTATTTTACATATATATACTGCACCTATCAGAGATCCATTGCGCATAATAGGTTACATACAATAAACAAACTCTAAAACTAAAAATTAGCATTCAAGAAAACACTTGAAAGAATTTTTTTTTAAAAATGGGGGGAGGGGGGGGGCAAAAGAAATTTTTCGGATTCAGAATTCTGAAGACAAATGAAATGGTCTATAACATAAATAAACTATATAAATATACTTCTACTTCTGTACTAGAATATTAAATGCATTTGTGCTCACAGGAATAGCTGATAACCCCTCCTTTGTCAACTTTATTCAGCAATTTGGCTGTTATGCAAAGCAGTCACTAAATGAAACCACAATTGTGCTTATATTTATCCCTTTGCTTTACAATCCTGAGAAGGTTATAAATGCAGGAGTTGGTCACTGTATTATTTTATCATCATCGTAACTGTGAATAGTTGCTAAAGGAAGCAGTCATTAAACAAGATCAACCTAGATACTTGAAGCAACATGAATAGACAAGAAATGCTAATTTTTACTATGACTGTACAAAGTATTTGATGGGTATATCACAACAGGTCCTGGTATGAACAAAGAATCCCTTTAAGTATTAAAGTAGTTACATTTCTCCTGCAACACCTTGCTTTAAAGGCCTTCTCCAGCTCTTGCATGTATATACATGTAGTTCTTGCTTACAACTCTTCTTTTTAGTGACTACACAAAATTACAACAGTGCTGAAAAAGTAATTTTATGACCGGCCAATCATTGTGCATCCACTGCAACATCTCTCCTGTTACAGGATAAATATTTAGGCACTTTGCAACTGACAGACATTGATGAGCATCACAGCATCCCATGGTCACATGATCTCCATTTGCATAGTTCACAGTTGCCTTCCAAAAGAAGGGTCAATGGAGAAACTGGCAGTACAATTGCAAATTGTGGTTACAGGATCTATCACTTAATGCCCATTTCACTTAGCAAAGGAGTTGTCAGTCCCAATTGTGGTCATTAAGTATGATTGTCTGTACATGCAAAGCTACTTCACCCTTAGACAGAGTAAAGAGTTGTCTGTGCATGTGCTCATGAAGGAGCCATCAGAGAAGTTATAGTATAGTGAGTCTTTTAGACTCTAAGGTACATAAATGCCTTAATGATTTTAGGAATGATACTCTGCTTGCCTTTAAAATTCTCTGCATCACTTTGAAATACTTTGCACAGCGTTACATAGACACTTGAAACTTGGCACAGGAATACATAGATGAAAATTTACCATATTCTCACTAGAAGCTGCATTATATCAAGTAGGAATAGCAAAGACCACAGAAAGCAATGTTCATGCTATAAAAACCTACCAAGCCAACAACGAGTAAGAAGTATCTTGCTAGGGGTTCTTGGAATCCCTCATATGGAGTTTGAGAACCCTGAAAATGATATTGTGGAAATACTTCTCGCCATATTACTAATTGACTGATTCGTTGTTCTGCTGCTAAGGGCAAAAGGCCGTAATGCCTGTTGTATAATGCAATATCAATAAGGTCCTCCTTCAGCAAGTGATTACTAATTAAATATCCCTAAAATAAAAACACAGACAATATATTATTATGAAGCCATGCATTAGTTCTTTTTAGAACTTCTTACGTTATAAACTTTGTATTAGTTTATATTTAAAAAAAAAGTACTACATATTGTCACAAAACTCAATCTAAACCAATTGAGTCATTAAAAAATTAAATTAAGCATTGTAATTTTTACGGATAATGTTGGTAAGTTTATTTGATTCTAATATCAACCATTTTCAGATGAATTGAACTGTACAAATTAAAAACTATTCTTCCAAAGATTAGTCTCAGAAAGGCAATAGATTTGACAGTATAGACATAGAATAGGACAAACCACCCAAACCCACGTGTTATTATAGTTATTATGATTTAAAAATATTTTTTCCTTGATTAACACCTTGTATATGGTTCAGTTAAAGTTGGTTTTATTGTTGGAATGTAATTAATTTACCAGAAAGCAGCAAAGTTTGCAAAATCTTACCTTGTAGAAGAGACATGACCCTAAAAATGTATACTGTCGTCTCACATCATAGTAATCTTCAGACTATAAAAGGAAAGACAACGAATTTTGGATTTTAGCTGATCTATTGTGTATTTTAGAATATTTTAAGAATAGAATAGAATATTTCTAATTTTGCCTTATTTATTTGATCAACAGGATGTATAATTTGACACAGAATATGATGCAGTATATTCCAAAGAAGATCCCAACTGAACAGATACAGTGAAGATGCCTAAGAAAGAGTCTTATATGGTTATCTGGAAATCTGTATGCCTGTGAAACCTGAGGAAATAGAATACACTTCAGGATTGTGAGCTCAGCCACCTGTTTATAAGATCCAAGTCCTGTCTCTGGGTCCATGCATATACTTCTTTGAAGGAGGGTATTGTCAAACAGCCTATAGTATGACCCTTCCTTAAGAAGCCATTGATAGACCCAATGATTTTGGAGAATTTGTTTGGTCTCCATTTTTCCTTGTTTAGTTGGGGTTCAGCTGTAGATGATCTTGGAAGAAATTCATTATCTGAACCACTCAGATTTCAGACTGGGTGACAAATGGGGATAGGAAATGGTTGTGTCTTGTGAATGACTTGGAGCAAAGCCATCCTGAGGATAGTATGTCCATTCTTGTATTCCTTGATTTCTCAATGGCTTTCAGTACTGTTGATCGGTATCAAGGGTACTATTTTGTGGTGGTTCTTTCCTTGTGCCCAGTTTCAATTGGTGTTAACAGGAATAGAAATCCTGTCTTTAGCCTTTGACTTGTAGAGTGCAACAAGTCTTGATGCTCTCATTTCTTTTGTTCACCATTTACATGAACTGAGGATTAAAATGAATTTATCAAGACCCTACAATTTCAAATTGTACTTATGACTGTTATATAGGCTTAACAGTTGTTACTGCATGTCCTTGCAGTTAATAACAACATTTGCAAAAATATAGTTCATATAAAAATGACCCATATGTTAGAAATAAATATTGAAATGTTTTAAAAAAGTAATTCATCCACATTTCTTCAACCAAAACATGAATGAACAGTATTTCATATTTTAAGACAGTCAACCTATTTGGATTATTCCATTTTTTCCTGCAGTAATTCACCTTGTTATTTTTGTTCCCCTCCCTTCTCCTATAGATCCAATTCTTATTAAACATGCTGTAGTTTCTCCTTATTTTATATCCCTTCTATGAAAAAATAATTAGAGAAAAAAAGGAAATGATAGTAAGAAGAAACAACAACTATGTGGAATTTGGATTTGTGAGGAAGATGAGATTTTCTTTTGTGTGGCCCTCTTACCATTAATTCATACGCTCCCTTTGAATCACATGACCAAAGCAAGAGTAATGAAAAAGAGGAGCACAATGATAGGAGCAGAGCCTTCATTGTAGCAGTGATGATGTCTCAATTCTGGCTCTTACATGAATAATTGGCATACCCAATATCTCCCCTGCTCTTTATTCTGATGATAGAGGTCCTACTTGTCCAGGTTAGACGTAACAAAGAAATTAGAGGATTAAA
>JAEANM010022212.1:0-11660 GCA_017656035.1 Myanophis thanlyinensis
GTGTCTCTGTATCTTGGTTTGTGTATTTTACCACACCACTCTCACAACGTTCCACTGTGTACTCGTTCTCCAAACGGGGGACCACCCTTAACAGAGTTGTTCAGTCCAACTTTGACCGTAACTCAAGGATGTTATTTTGAGAAAGAAGTTATTGATTTCTACTTTGGAACCATTAAATTAGGACTATCCATAGAGCAGTGATGGCAAACCTTTTAGAGACTGAGTGCCCAAACTGCAAGCATGCACATGAGTATGTATGTCTGTGCTAGAGAGCCAAAGACCAGCTGCCCGGTGGGAGGCGGGACATGACAACATCAGCAGTTCTGCAAGAGGCAAGATCTTTTCCTTTCACAAGCTTCTGTTTCGTCTTTTGCAGGGAAACTTCTGTTTCCCTGGAAATGACAGCAAGAAACATAATGAAGAAATGTGGTTGAACTGAGCTGGGGTGATGGCGCGTGTGCCCACAGAGAGGGCTCTGAGTGCCATCTCTGGCACACATGCCATAGGTTTGCCACCACTGCCATAGAGGAGCTAAGTCCCTTGCTGGAAAATCAGTGCTCTGAATCCAGTCAGTCATTCAATTCATCTGTTCATTTTCTTTCTCTCTGCTGCTGCTACTGGCTTTATGGTAAGAAACACCTGAATGATTGTGAAAGAACCACAATAAACTCTGTTTAATATATTCTGACAATTTACTCTGGGTTACACCAGAGTTTTTTTTTTAAAAAAGACCTTTGTATTTTGCTCTAAATGAGAAGTCATTCTGGTCTGGCATTGTGAGTTCTTGTATGAAGGTCCAGGTAACTAATAAGAATAATAGATTCTTTTTTAACAGCTTCCTTGGCATAAAAAGTGTGAGCATTAAAACCTGAGCTCACCCATGGTTTTGCTTTAGATCTTGTTTGACGACACCCAAATCCTCATATGTTGGGGCTGCTTTTTAAAACAATAGGAGTTTTTTGGGGGGAGGGGGGGGAGATGACCTGGTTCCTACTGGGTTAGTTCCTGATATTTGCTCTGAAGCCACTCTTCAAAATATATTAACTTCCCCTTTCAATCAGGAAATATGGTTTCAACTATATGCTAATTGCATTAAAATTCTGTGAAACAAAATAATAAATACTGGGAACTAGAGGATAAAATGGAATTTGCCTTTGCTGGATGTGATCTGGGTGTGCATATATCCACTTCTAAACTGGAATGCTTCCTGCTTCCCTTTCAGATCCATCAAATTTCTCACCTTCGGCAAATTGAATGGAATAACTGCATTTAAGTTGCCAAAGGCTGCTGCAATACACCTCTTTGAGTTATTTCAAATGCCCCAAAAGAGGGACAGCTATATGGCTAGAGAGATTTCCTCTGAAAGCAGAGGATAAATTAGAGTTGTAAGATAAAGCAGGGATATACCATATTTTTCAGAGTATAAAATGTACCGGAATATAAGAGGCACTTAGATTTTGGAAGAGGAAAACAAGAAGAGAAAGGTTTTGGCCTCCGCGCATCTTGTTTTCCATCTCCTCAGCCCCCAGAGGCATTTTTCAGTCCTCCAGAACCCTCCGTGTGGCTCGTCTTTGCCAAACAATGGTCAATTTTTCTCAATTTTTTTGGCAAAAACGAGCCACGTGGAGGTTTCTGGAGGCCTGCAAAATACTTCTGGAGGCTGGGGAGAGGTAATACAAGATGCGTGGAGTGGGGGTCGGGTGGGGTGGGGTTGGGAGGCCCAAAACAGTCCATTTTGGTGAAAAGTGGATGTGCGGTATGTGTGTGTGCTCGGGAGGCCAAAACCGGCTGTATTTGATGTATAAGACACACCACAATTTTCACCCACTTTTGGGGGTGTGTGCATCTTATATGCTGAAAAATACAGCAATAGCTAAAGGAAGATACGAAGACTGTCTATAAGTTTAAGAATGTTCATATTCAGGAAGTGGGAGAGTTCTTGACTTAAGACCGCAATTGAGCCCAGAATTTCTTTTACGAAAAGAGACCGTTTTTAAAATGAGTTTTGTCTCATTTTACAACCTTTCTTGCCACAGTTGTTAAGTGAATTGCTGCAGTGGTTAAATGAGTAACATGACCATGAGATACAGCAACCATTGTCACGCCTCCCAGTTTTTGATCACATGGCCATGGGGATGCTGCAATGGTCATAAGTGTGAAAATGGTCATCATCAGGGCTGTTGTAACTTTGAACGGTCACTAAATGAATCATCATAACTCGAGGATTGCCTTTAATGCACAATGAGAAGAAATCAACTTTACTTCAAAAGAAGTAATTTATTTTAAAGATAAATTAAGATATTAATTTAGATATTTTAAATTGGATAAAATTTTTAATTAATTTAATTTTTAGTAGTAATTTTTAATAATAATTCAGCAAATTTAATGATTTTATATTGGTTTTAAATTTTGTTATGTACTTTTTATCAGCTGTAAACCACCCCGAGTCCTTAGGGAGATGGGGCGGTATATAAATACGATTAAATAAATAAATAAAATAAATAAGTAAAAGGATCTGAATCATATAAGATTTGTGAGGCCATTACAGAATTAAACTATTCTAATTTAATTTGATGAACAAGGAATTGCTTTTTTTTCCCCCAAAAGGAGAACAAAATAATCAGTGAAATTCTCACTAAATGGAATCCTAGTGCTTTCTTAGCTACATGATGAACAAGAAGTGTAGGTGTAAATGTGCATATTTTATGGGAAAATTCTCTCTCAAGTAAATTATGGCTTCTTCTAGTGCTTTCAATTTAATCTCATGAGTAGATACCTGATAGGAACTCCTCCATGTGTCACCCTGTTCTCTTCCCAGCCATACTTCCAAGCAGTGGTGGAATTCAAACTTTTTTACTACCGGTTCTGTGGGCATGGCTTGGTGGGCATAGCTGGGTAGTCATGTGACTGGGTGGGCAGTTTCTGTAAGCAGGGCAATAAAGATTTGGCTAGAAATGTTTCTTTCCTGCCTTCCTTACAGGATTAACCCTGTAAAGTGGGAAAAAAAACAAAAGGAGATTTCTTCTAACAACCAGTTCTCCGAACTGCTTAGAAAATTTACTACCGGTTCTAGCAAACCTGCTAGTACCTGCTGAATTTTACCTCTGCTTCCCAGGCATCACCAGAAAGGAATACGAAAGAAATTCTCAGGCACCCAGAGAATAATGGAGAAAAACAGCAGCATATTTCTCTGGGCCAGAAAGCCCAAGAATTCAAGGAAATTTGACTTAACTGAAGATGCCTGACGGCTGCGGGTGGGAGGTGGGACATGTGCACGGGCTGCGGGATGGGCCCCCGGGGTGTTTAAAAGGTGGTGGGGCCACAAGGGTGTAGAGCTGACTTCCTGTCAAGCTCTGGAGAACAGAGGAAAGAAAACCCAGTGAAGAAACAAACAATGGTTTATCTTCCAGTAGAACAGCTGGCGCAAAATAACAACTATGAAGTAGAATAAAGTCAGGTCTACACCCTTCTGGCCCCACTACCTTTTAAACACCCCATGTGCCCCACCCCGTAGCCCGTGCACATGCCCCACCTTGCAACCCGCAGCAGTCAGGCAACTTTTGTTAAGTCTGTGTGTAGCTGGCCGGCTAATTACACTTACGCCAGCTGTGCTGCTCAGCTGGCCTGCTGCACAACTGAGTGGGACCGCTCCAGGTTTCTCAGTGGCGCTCCCTGATCTGGTGTGTGGGGAGGAGGCTGAAGGCCCTCCCCAGACATCCCAGAAGCTCCCCTCGGTCTGGCACTCGAGGGGGAGAACGGAGAGCTTGTCTGGTGCTCGGAGGTGATTGTGCCAGTCCCCCACTGCCCCGATGAGCAGACGGCTGCTGGTGGGTGTGTCCCCATACGAGTGGCAGCTCCGGGAGGGATACCAAACCAGGGCTGACATTCAGCCCTCCTACCATGGGGTCTATGTCTGGAAGAGAAGAGAGACTGTGAGTTGCAGTGGCAATGTTCGGTCCCACCCCTGGAGGTTTGTTTGGATGGGTCGCTGATCTATATAGTGACCATGCCAAGGAATGGGGTGATATTGGCTTATTCCTGGATACATTGAAAGACCGTTTCCAATCCAGAAGTCTCAACTGGTTTGAGATCCTGTAGCACTTGGGCTCAACCAACTTTGAAAGGCAGTATTACCGTTTCCACTTCCTGCATACTGGCTTTCTGAGGTTACTGCGAGTGGCAGGAAATCATGGTGCCGTTATTACTTTTAACTGCTTAAGGATATACTTCAGAGGTGAAATTCAGCAGGTTCTAGCAAGTTTGCTAGAACCTGTAGTAAATTTTCTAAGCAGTTTGGAGAACCGGTTGTTAGAAGAAATCTCCTTTTGTTTTTTGTTTTTCCACTTTACAGGGTTAATCCTGTAAGGAAGACAGGAAAGAAACATTCTGGTATTATTTCTAGCCTAATCTTTATTGCCCTGCTTACAGAAACTGCCCACCGAGTCACATGACCCCTCCAGCCACACCCACCAAGCCACGCCCACAGAACCGGTATTAAGAAAATTTGAATTCCATCACTGATATACTTGTATAGTGAGTAGATAAGCTCCACTATCTTCCACTGGGACTGCTGATAGAGATTTGATACAAATGGTGCAGTCTCTCATCATCCATATGTTTCTCCCAGAACTTTAGAGGCACAAATGGGACTTTATTGTACACTTCATCAATTAGCGAAGCACAAGGGCACACAGACACAACTTTGTTTCTATAATATAATGGTGGTGGCATTGTAGAATCTGCTTTTCCTCATGAAGTCTATTCCGTTTGTAGCTTCTGTTTGTCCAAAAGTTAAGTTGATTCTAAATGAATTCTTTTTTTTTTTAAAGTGCATATCAATTTTTTCCTGGAATCATTTTAATTTTAAATGAGATGCTCGAAGGCAAGCTTCAGATCATGTTTGTGTGTGTGTTGCTGTGTATGTGAAGTATGTGCTGGCGCTTTTATGAAATTCTGCTATCTCTTTTGTAAGGTTTTTGATTCGATGGATTGAAATTGATGATGTGGCATCAGGTCATTTTCTACTCTTAAGGACCACACAGAGAGATTTCCCCCCCCCTCCCCCGAAAGTATCTATCCCTAATCTGTTTTTTCAAGACTCCCAATTGCGTACCCATCACCATTGTTTTCTTACATTGATAGTTGTAGATTCCGAGTGTCTGTATATTCCCATGATCAAATAGCTTTCTTGACTGCTCTCAACCCTTCTGGAATTCCTTACTTTGTGAAAACTGGGGGACAAACACTTGTATACCATTGGTCAGGATTTCCAAACTCGGAAATTTTAAGACTTACGGACTTCAATTCCCAGAATTCCCCAGCCAGTATGGCGGGTTGGGGAATTCTGGAAGTTGAAATCCACGAGTCACAAAGTTGCTAAGTTTGGAGGCCCCTGCTGTAGACAACCTAGATGATATACACTTTGGATTCCAGACATATAGCCATGTTGTACATTTTTTGCAATTAAACTGCTATAAATTTAAATAGCTAGAGAAAGTACCCAAAGGCAGAAATATTATTAATTAGATAACTTTCATTGAAGATTTTCTTCTACATAATACGTACCTGTGCAATTTTACAGTAAATTAAGTCATCTATCCGGGTGGTGTAGAAAAACCTGCAGTGTGCAGGGTGTTGGGCTTGATGACTTCTTATGTTCCTTCTAATTCTAAGATTCTATGAAAGTAGAAACAGCGTTTTCAGAATAACTTTAATGTTTTTCTGTTGCACATTTTAAAAAAATAAATAAAAACAATGTGGTAGAGCCACAAGTAAGGAAATGGAGGTATTTCCTGCCTCTACAGGTTCAAAAGGAAGTTTCTTTCTCTTTTCCTCTTCTCTTTTGCCTCTTTACCTCTTTGCCATTCTCCAGATTCAAAGGATTGGCTTTGCAAATCAGCTTTCCAAATATTGCAACTCAGCACAAGCTTCTGAAGGACTTGGAGGAATAATTGCATGAGGTTGCCTCTGTTTTTGCTGGGCCTCCTTCTGCCCTGCTTGACAAGGCAGCACTTAAGTTATTGGTATCTATGTCTCAATTTCTCAATTCAGCAATGAAGGAATAGTCTTTCCCATTCACAGAATGGGAGCTCGTCCCAAAGGTGCTTCTTTAGTAGGCAACTGGACGTTGTTCTTTTTTTTTTTCTTTTGAAGACGTTTCACTTCTTATCCAAGAAGCTTCTCCAACTCTGACAGGATAATGGGGAATGGAAGGATTTATATTCCTTGCAGACAGCTGGTCGTTTGCATCCTTTTAGAGCAAGGGTGTCAAACTTGCAGCCCACAGGACGGATGCGTCACCCGCTGGTCACACCCATGCCAGGTTTAGTGAAGGGAAAAAAAATTGTGATACATCACATGACAATACCGTGATGACATGAGTTTTGACACCCCTGGTTTAGAGGCTGGTTGAAGCACTTGGAGGTTTTTCTGTATCCTCAGAGTCACCTGAGTAGTGCTCTTGGTTCTTGTAGTCTGCCATTTTTCCTCTGGAAATCCATTGGTAGCTCATAACTGGTTACAAACCACCCATCTCCCAGAATGCTATCCGCAATCCTCTCTATTATTTGTTGACCAATTGATTGATCAGATTTTCATCCTGCCCTTTTCACTTTAAAAGTAACCGGTGGCAGAAATACTCAATGCCCCTTCCTCCTATTTTCTCCACGACAACCCTGTGATCAGGTTACGCTGAGAAAGAGTGACTTTCCCAAATCCACTCACTCAGCTTTCGTGCCTATGGCAGAACTAGAACTCACAATCTCCCACTTTCTAGCCAGCACTTTAACTACTATAGTTAGTTCCCTCTGCAAGACACTTCCTGATGTTTCTGTCTCTGTTTGTCCTTTTTTTTGAACAGATGGATACATGTTTGGACACAGCCCCAGTTGCAGCTGATCATCATTATTTTTATATTCTTTTGTAAGAAGCTTTTGTAACCTGTATGTATACTTGGGAATAAAAGCCTGAAAGGGAATGTTTTATTTGGCAACATGCCAGCTTTTTATTTTTGTTTTTTTTTCAATATATAACAAGTTGCAAGGGCAGACAGCCTGATAGCTTTAAAAGGGACACTGGTGCCCTCACTGACATACCTACTTAAATGAAGAAGAGTTCCTGAACCATACTAAGCTGACTAAATCATTATTACCGATATTTCATTTGGAGATTGATTGATTGATTATATGCCGTCAGGGCAAGGCAAGTCATCAAGTCACCAAGTTTTGACTCCTAGCAACCATGTAACTAATTTTCTTATGTATTGTTCTATCCCCAACTTAACTGATTTGCATTAGAACACCAGACAAGCTTTCAGATTATATAGATGGCAGCTCTGCCTTGATCAGACCCCAAGAAATGAAAACCCTGAATCCATTGCTGTTGAAAACAGGTAGCTTTTACTGGAGAATGATTGAACGCAAAGAAAGCGAAAGCAAGGTCTGACTAAAACGGGCAAAACTATACGTATCAAAGAATTCCCAAAACCCTCCCCCCTCAGGGTTTGACAACTTTATCCAATCTGTAGTTCTCAAAAGGTCACGAGGCAGGCATCTGCAGGTGATGGTGACTGTTACTTCTCCAGGACGGTTGGCCTTGAACATGGACAAACATCCTGCTTAAAAAATGCAAGGGCCTCTACACACCAGCACTCTTCCCCCCCCCCCCCATATCTCCCAGCTCCCCCTCCCCCCATTACTATGGCAGCTGATAAGGGTAAAGCTTTAGCTGAAGAAACTTGGAGGCTGACAATAGACTCCATTCAAGTTGCTAGAACTTGAAGTTGGAACACCTTCAAAGAAAAGGAAATAAGTCTTTACTTTCCAGGTTTATCCCATTGTTCCCTTGTTTCTCAGTCTTCCCAGTTTTCTAATTTCTCCCAAATCTGAAAGCCTCATTACTAACTCATTTGTTTTCCCACTTCTACAAACTACATTATCATTGTTTCTGTTCCCAGCACATTTTCCTCAGCTGTTACTTTAAGACACGTCTTGGAGGCAAGTGTACTGTTTTTAACTTCCAAATAAATACTGTGGCTATAAATGCTTCAGATCAATTGAAAATGCTTCTCTTTCCCATTCCTTCTCTTAGCATCTTCTTGTACATCTGATATAATTCCCCAGCCTATAGGTTTTTACTTTCTAACAACAGCAGCATTCAAGAACCACTAATTTACAGACATTTAAAATGGGAATTAAATTGCTTGCTGCTTGTTCATTTTTTTAGTCTCTGAATTTAAAGGAAGACTGGGTTAATTCTTTGCTTTAAGGATGGAAATGGAGAGAATGGCAAACAATCGAAGAGGTTTGGGGTGCACTAGAAGCCATAATTTATTTATAATTTATAAAATTTATTGGCTGCCCATCTTATCTCGGAGTAACTGTGACATGACATCATTGGTGAAATGATATGGGACCTGTGATGCTTCTTGTCCCATTCCCTCTGTTATTTAAATGAAATTATACACAGTAATGTTTTATCTGTAAATGACTTTGTTTTAATCGCAATAACACACGTGCTAACAACTGCTTTAAACTTAATGTAAATTGTTCCAAACTTGATTGTAAAAAATATGACTTTTGAATTGAGTTGTCAAAGTCTGGAATGCTCTACCTGATTCAGTAGTTTCAGCTACAAATTCTCATAATTTCAGTCGCAAATTGACTTCTGTGGACCTTACACCATATCTAAGTGGTCAATAGAGGGGGCGTGCATAAGTGCACTAATGTGCCTATCGTCCCTGTCATTGCATTTTTTTATTCTTGTATTCATATTTTCGTTATTGTTTGACAAATTCTAATAAATAAATAAAATAAATAAATTTATCTTGATGGAAACTTTCATGTTCTCCATCAAGATAAATGGAAATGTGTCAGAATTCTAACACTTCTAGGATCAAGGTATGTTTCCCCAAATTGCAACATGAGTAGCAGTGGCTTATTCCAATACTTAGCAAATTTAGTTGCTTAAACCTTGAGGTGCTACTTGGGATAAGATTTGGGTTGCCAATTGGTGATGCTATGGACAAGCCTTTGCAGTTTGCTTGGCAAAATTTTTGGAAGTAGTTTGCCACTGTGATCTTCCTAACACTGGCCTAGAGAGACTGGCCCAGAATGACCAGCTGACTTCCTTCTACTAAGGGTTTTGCTCTGATCCAACGCCGTAACTGATCAAACTGACTTTTCTATGTTTCTACAACAGTCTTTCTCAATCTTGGTGGCTTTAAGATGGATGGACTTCAACTCCCAGAACTCCCCAGCCCTTCACAACAGCCCCAGTTTCTCAAGTAACCCATTGGGAAAATTAATTGCACACTCCTGGTTGTAAAAAAAGTCTTGGTCATTTCTAGATAGGACAGTAACCAAATTGTTAGTCTGGATCTGGCTTCCCATGTTCTGGGTATCTTTTTCACTCTGAAGAGTAAGTTCCCCATGGCCAACTACTTTTGGAAACAAATAAAGAGCAATAGATATAACTATATTTTATTCAGCAAGCTTTACCCATGCTTTACTCAGGTTGTTTGTCTTTGGATAAAAGGCATCATATTTACTTAATTAAATCCAGGGGGATGAAGTATCTCTGCTTTGTAACTCTCCACGCTCATTCTCAGGAACATAAAATAAGTCAGTTGGTAGTCACAAACATATAATCTGATCCTGTACCTTATTTACATGTGTTGCACATCCAACATTTGTAAACAGCTGCTATCCTGATGATTTTCACCCAGTCCCCATGTACATCTCTGCTCCCACTGACCACAAAGTCAAAAACTAATACCTACAGTATATAAACCTCCAGAATACTTTCCATGATACTAGGATAAAACAGAAGATCTATCACCAATATTTTTATTGTTCTGCACCCAAAGTTTATTAGGACTGAGATGGCATAACTATTGTATAAATAAATTGTAAATGAAACCGTTGATTACAAAAATGGCAATGCTAATTCTAAGGTGTAAGGGTATCTATAACTGGAGCTTATTAGAAATGGACAGAATTTATTGAGTTTGGTTTTGGAAAGGAACTATCTCGTAAAGTCAAACCATCCCTTCCCTTTCAGAGTAATTGATTCAATACCTCGAATATCACAATCACTCTAATGAAGCCTTGATAATACTTGGAGGAGGGAGAGCTGATCTCCCTTGATCAGCCGAAACAGATCACCTATTTCCCCTGCCCCAAAGGCTACTGTGAAGCTGTTCTGACAAGGAGATCTCTTTGCTTCATGGTTGGTCTTCAAAGCTGCTCCTTAATTGAAGTTCCAGTGGTGCAAAGAACCCCATCCAGTGGTGTATTAAGCAGACTAAGCACGTGCTTAGGGCACCAGGCCCAAAGGGGGCACCACAAAGTTGAGAAAGAAAAAAAAACAACCAATTAAGATTTGTAAAAAAAATTTTTTGGGGGAGGGGGGCACCAAGATTTGTCAGTGCTTAGGGTGCCAGTGAGCCTTAATCCATCACTGACCCCCTCCAAGATCTTTATGGATCTAATGTTACTTTTTGTACGTCCAGGTGGAATAGGAAGAAACTCACCTGCGAGATTAGCCAGAATGTACCCAAATATGAAACCAGGATGTTGGAAATGTAGCAGTAAAGAAGGAACCTTCTATCATATGTGGTGGCAGTGTCCAAAAGCTGTCAGTTACAGGGAACAGGTGAAGATTTGGATATACGAAATTATCGGAATAAAAATAGAACTAAAACCGGAAATATTCTTATTAGGTGTATTAGACCCTAAAATCAAAAAGCACTTCCAATATATCATTATACATATTTTAACAGCAGCAAGAATCACTTATGCAAAAAATTAGAAACAAGAAGACAAAACACAAAAGGAAATTGTTATAGAAAAAATTCTTGAATGTGCGGAACTGGATAGATTAACACTAAAAATGAAGGGCAAAGATGATAAGGAATATTATAGGGTATGGAATTTGGTATATGATTGGATAAATCAGGAAAAGAAAATGTAAATCTATGTATATGTAAACACATGATAAGAAATAGTAAGAGAGATATATTATGTAAATATAATGTATATATAGAAAACTCAGTAATGTTAAATGTTGGACATTTGTATTGTATTTTATTGTATTAAATAAATAAAATTTTAAAAAAGGGAATAGGAAGAAGCTATTCTTAAATGAATGGAATGACCTCAAAAAGTGCATTATGGTGCCCTCTGCTGCTTACAGGAGATTAAAACCTCAGCTAGGGAGCTTAGCCGCGGAGCGGGTGAGAGCATACAAAGCAGAAAACAGAGCACGGAAGTGAAATATTAAGCAACAGTCAAGGCACTTTGTCAATAAAACTAGGCAAGGCTTGAAAATTGTAATCGCATACCAGGGAAGACTGTCGCATTCTTAGTAGATCTTGCACTAATTATCAGCTGTGTGCATGTAACTATTTCAAGATGTGGAAACAGAAGCTGTTGGGAAGGAGGAAAAACAAACAGGAAATGAGACTTTCCCAAGTTGTTTGATTTCCTCACCACAAGGAAAAAGAGGTTTTTGTAGTAGTTTTGCATAGGCTGGCAAGGCGAAAACCCTCTGTCTTCATTTTGCATAATAACTAAAGAGAAGAAAGGGAAATGTGCCAGGTCTCAAATGTTTTGATTATTTTGACATTGAAAATTCTGAAATTCAGAGAGAGAGAGAGAGAG
>JAEANM010022213.1:0-11660 GCA_017656035.1 Myanophis thanlyinensis
CTCTTCAAGGGGAGCCCCATGTAGAGAGCATTGGCATAGTCTAGGCGGGAGGTCACAAGGGCGGAAGTGACTGTACGGAGGGTGCCCCGATTAGAAAGTGTCGCAACTGGAATCTTAGAAGGAGACAGAATCTGAATACGGCACGGGATCTGAGGCCAGCTCATACTGACACAGCAAATCTATATCTGCACTGTATCCAATTAGGTAACATCTTAGATGTAAGAAGCTTTATATATTGGTCTTCATCAACGTTAGAGAAGTCTTCAGTTTGGTACATCAACAAAAACTATTAAAAAAGTAGACCCTGCAGGGACACAGTGCCTTTTTTTATTCACTAAAGCAACCACTCTCTTTTTTTTTCAAACTTTTGAGCTTAAAGAAGCTGATTTACAAAGTACTAAAGCAACTCTTAGTACTTCAGGCACTTCTGCTGAATGTTCATTTTGAAGTGCATATAACTTTCACTACCCTGTGAATAGAGGCTGTGAAGATTGCCACTTGTTCCAAATAGATAGCACTGCACCGTTTGGCACTGCCTGTAGAAACCTGGCAGTATAAAACCTTGGACTGAATGTTGCCAGCAAAAGGCAGATATACATAACCGTGATTGCTTCCTGAGGCTTAAAAGAATCACTTTTACATTTCTAGGGCAAGGCTGGGAAGAAACCTAACATGGTCCAGCATTCAGAATGCATCAGGAAGTGAAGTATAGAAAATATTGGTTTAGATTACACAAAAAGAGTCTGTTCTTGCAGTTCAAAAGATTGCATATTTACTATGGCAGCTGTATTCTTTCCTGAAATTATCTGATTTGGGAATTGTCGTTCCATCTTGACAAATGTAACATGTGTGGGCTAGCCTTGGAAAGTGAACTAGTATGTAACATGTGGCACAGCCAGACTGCTAACCAGTGCAAATTAGAAAATCATATGATGACTGTGCTGAAAGATCTACACTGGTTGCCTATTTCTTGCCAGACATAATTTAAGGTATAGATATAGATCCTTAAGGGGACAGTTGGCCTAGGACAGTGGTGGCGAACCTTTTACTTATCGAGTGCCAAAAAGTATGCACTTTGTGCATGCCATCTGCACTTGTGTGCGGCTCCTCCACATGTGCTGCATGTGCAACTGGACTAGGTACATACATGCAGCTTTTGCATATGCAACGCACGCGTGCTGCATGCAGGCACTCATGCACACATGAGCAATCGCATGTGCATGCGCAGGAGAGATCCGAAGGCCAGCTGGATTTCCTGCTGCAATTGCACGCATGCACAGCGGAGGCCAGAAGACCAGCCGGGGACTCTGCAATCATGCATGCATGCATGCACAATCACATGTGCATGCTCAGCTGGAGATAAGTTGGCCAAGAGCTTGTGTGGCCAACAAGATGGCTCTGCATGCCACCTGTGGCACCCGTACCATAGGTTCGCCATCACGGGCTTAGGATCTTTTTATAAGACCACTAATCTGATGACCCTCACTATGTCAAGAACCTAGGCATACTTATCTCTGACGATCTTTGCTCCAAAGTTCATTGTAACAGCATTGTCAAAAAAGCATTAAGAATTGTTAATTTAATATTGTGCAATTTTTTTTCTAGAAACCTATTGTTAATTAGAGTTTATAAATCCTATGCCAGCCCAATATTAGAGTATTGTTCAACTATTTGGAATCCCCACCATATATCTGATATCAATTGAGCAGGTCCAGAAGTACTTCATGAGAAAAGTCTTGCATGCACAATCACATGTGCATGCTCTTCTGTAGGCAATAGAATTCCCTACACTATTAGGCTCGAAATTCTTGGTGTGGACAACTTAGAACTACGCTGCTTGCGGTCAGACCTAGGAATTGGACATAAAATTATACACAGTAACATTCTACCTGTAAATGACTTTTTCTGTTTCAATCGCAACAACACAAGTGCTAACAACCGCTTTAAACTCAATGTAAATCATTCCAAACTCAACTGTAAGAAATATGAGTTTTGTAATAGAGTTGTCAAAGTCTGGAATGCTCTACCTGATTCAGTTGTCTCTGCTACTAATTCTCATAGTTTCAGTCACAAACTGACTTCCATGGACCTTACACCATATCCAAGTGGACAATAGAGAGGGCTTGTATAAGTGCACGTATGTGCCTATTGTCCCTGTCCCTGTATTTTCTTACTTTTCTTATTCTTGTATCCATTTTTATTCACTGTTTGATTGTTTTGTATTTATGGTACTGTTCTTGTTGTATTGTTATTGTTTGACAAACTCAAATAAATAAATAAATAAATAAATTAAAAAAATAAAATCTCTCTATACACCTATTCTAGATGTGAATATAGCTTAACAGAGTTGGAAGGGACCTTGTAGGTCATCTATCCAAGCCCCCGCCCAAGTAGAAGACTCTACACCATTTCTAACAAATGGCACTCCAGTCTCTTTTTAAAAACCTCTAGTGATGAAGCTCCTACAACTTCCAAAGGCAACTTCTGTTCCATTGGTTGATTGTTTTCCCTGTCAGAAAATTTATCCTTATTTCTAGGTTGAATCTCTCCTTGATCAGTTCCCATCCATTATTCCTTGTCTGGCCTTCAGGTGCCTTGGAAAACAGCTTGACCCCTTCCTCTCTGTGACAGCCCTTGAAATATTGGAAGACTGCTATCATGTCTCCCCTGGTCCTTTTCTTCACTAGACTAGCCATGTCCAGTTCCTATCAGCGTTCTTGATGTATTTTAGTCTCCAGTCCCTTAGTCATCCTAGTTGCTCTTCTCTGCTCTTTTTCTAGTCTCAACATCTTTTTTATAGTGTGGTGACCAAAATTGAATGCCATATTCTAGGTGTGGACTTACTAAGGCTCTATAAAGTGATAGTAGTATCTCACTTGATCTTGATTGTATCCCTCTGTTAATGCAATTTAGGATTGAGTTGGCTTTTTTGGCCAACTGCTGGCTCATATTTAATTGGTTGTCCACTAAGACTCCAAGATCCCAAATGTGCTTTGAGACAATGGGAGTTGGATAGTGCAAGTGTTTATGGATTCTGAGGTTCCATGGAACTAGAAATTTTCCAATTTTGGTTCTGGTTAGAATTTCATTGCCCTAGGCCAGGGGTGGGCAATTATGGCTCCTTCATGACGCGTGGACTTCAACTCCCAGAATTCCTGAGCCAGCCTGGCTCAGGAATTCTGGGAGCTGAAGTCCACGCGTCATGAAGGAGCCATAATTGCCCAACCCTGCCATAGGCAGACCTGCTGTGCAAAGAGACACACTGCCCCAGAGAGACCCATTGTGCAATTTGGGGGTTCTCCCAGATGAATAATTCCTACTTAAAGGAAGTCCTGGTTCTGAAAGTCCTTTCATAAGTTTATTTTGTATACTAACTGCACCCATTTTTGCATTGAGAGACTCTACACTTATTCACTCATGCCTTGGTTATCTCCTGTCTGGGTTACCACCATGCACTGTGGATAGGCCTGCCCTTGAATAAACTATTCAAAAGCTACAGCTGGTCCAGAATGCAGCAGTGTGAACCATTATGGCAGTGGTGGAATTCAATTTTTTTACTCCCAGTTCTGTGGGTGTGGCTTGGTGGGCATGGCTGGGGGGGTCATGTGAGTGAGCGGGCAGTTTATGCAAGCAGGGCAATAAAGATTAGACTAGAAACAACACCAGAATGTTTCTTTCCTGCCTTCCTGACAAGATTAACCCTGTAAAGTGGAAAAAAACCAAAAGATTTCTTCTAACAACTGGTTCTCCAAACTGCTTAGAAAATTTACTGCTGGTTCTACCGAACCTGCTAGAACCTGCTGAATTTCACCTCTGCATTAAGGGCACACCTTATAGTGGCTCCAGGCCCTGTGAGCAACTGCCATTTGGCAAGGCGCAGAAAGACAGTCTTTTCTTCCATGCTGCCCAGCCCCTCTGGAATATCATCGATTAGATTTGCACAATCCCGCTGACCTTTGGTAAAATATTAAAAATGGTTTTGCCATCAAGTCTTGGTCCCTGATATATGAGTGAGCCTATTTCTTGCTTATGGTTTTGTTAAATGAGCATTCTCGGATGCTACTTTGTAATAATTTTTCAATTGAAACCCTCAATGAACTGCTTTTTCCTGCCTTCTGCTTCAGCTAAATTATCTTTTGCTGTACATCGATATGCAGTTGATTTAACAATAGTTTTATTAGTTGAGAAGAGATTTACATGCACTTAATGTCTACTAAAAACAGGGCTTCGCAATTAATTATCAGACCATGAAAGTTGCAATCTTTACAAGGAGAACCAAAACATATGCCAAGCTGGTAAACAGATGGCAATCAGCTTAGATCATACAAATACAGTACATTGGAGCTATTTTCCAATCTATGAATATATGCAATGAATACTTTAAATATTTACTTGAAAACACAATGAGTGCCATTGATACATCCAAGAAATTTTGGACAGGCATGGATAATTTATCCACCCAGGCACTCCAAGTTTTCAAAGCTCAAGAAGTGGCACAGTTACTATATATTTCAATCTACCCCATTATACTTTGACAGAAATGATTTAGTGTGTTATTGTTGTTAGTCATAAAGTCATGACCAACCCATTGCAACCCCATGGACAACATTCCTCCAGGCCTTTCTGTTCTCTACCATCCCCCCAGAGTCCATTTATGCTCACATCGACTGCTTCAGTGACTCCATCTAGCCACCTCATTCTCTGCTGTCCCATTCTTCTTTTGCCCTCAATTGTTCCCAACATTAGGCTTTTTCCTTTCCAGTGAGTCCTTCCTTCTCATTAGGTGGCCAAAGTAGTTGAGTTTCATCTTCAGGATCTGGCCTTCTAAAGAGCAGTCAGGGTTGATCTCCTCTAGGACTGACTTGTTCATTTGTATTGCAGTCCAAGGAACTCGCAGGAGTCTTCTCCAGCACCATAGTTCAAAGGCTTCAATTCTTTGAAGGCTCAGCCTTCCTTATGGTCCAATTTTCACAGCCATATATTGCAACTGGGAAAACCATAGCCTTGACTATACACACTTTTGTTGGTTTTTAGTGTACATGTTACCAATCATTGGGCGATGCCCAGAGGTGTGTTGCTGCTTTGCATTTAGTGGGGTGGATGATAGTGACCTATCTCTGGAAGTATAGAGACCAATGTTAGGGAAAAAAAACAAATTTGGCCTGGGAGGGGATGATGTTATTACCTCTTTCAATATTTTTAATATTTTTTTATTCTTATTATTTATAAACATTTTGAATACAATGAATTGTCCGGGTATGTCATTTACAAAGCAAACAAAAACAAAGCAAAACAAAAGCAGAGATAAATAATAAGTATTAATAAATTGTAAGTATTAAACCATATATTAATATCAATAATACTAGTATACTAAAGTAATTTAGCTTAATTTTTCTTTGCAATAATTTATTTACAATTCAATTCAATTCAGTTGTATTAACATATGCATTTGTATCTATTTGCATATTTATAGTTAAATTCCTCCTTGTTGTTAGTTCCTTCATGGCAATACTCTTCTTATATCTAATTCCTACCCCTTATCGCTAACCAGTTGTACAATTTGTTCCATACCAAATAGTATTCTGTATCATCCTTGTCCTTTATTTTTAGGGTCCGCCTATCCATCTCAGCACAGTCTAGGATTTTATGAATTATCTCTTCATCAGGGTGTGTGTGTACAGTTTTCCAGTATTTGGCATATGTGATCCTTACTGCTGTCAATATATGTAACACCAAATAAGTAGTCCCTTTGTCATGACCTTCCAGTAGTATCCCTAACAGGAATGTTTCTAGTTTCAAATCTATACGTTGCTTAATTATTTTCTCTAACCAGTTATGTATTTTCTTCCAGTATTTTTTTGTTTCCGTGCAAGTCATATGGTAAATATGGTAGTAGGTACCAGGGGCCTCTTTCAATATAAAGAAGGTCCAGGATATGAGTGTGAAGACTGCATCTTGGCCTAAACAGATCTTGACCTACAAGGGATTTCCTGAACAGAGTGATAAAAGCAGCGTTGTGCCAGCTGCTTATTTGTTATATAATCAATGTACAAAAACAACAGGGAACATTTCTTCTGGCCAGACATAAGCTATGCCACCAGCATTTTTAACAGGCTGGTACACAGAAAAAATAAAACCTCACCAACCCTTTGCCCTTGTGATACGTGTAAGGCAGAGGAATTCAATCAGTAGAGCATGGAGCTGCTGCATTCCTCCATTTATATGCTTTCTATTTATATCATGTTTATTTATAGGAGCATGCTGAACTGGGATAGGCGATGCTTTATTGTATTCCTTTCTCGCTGAAAGTTCTCGCTGAATGGTCATCTTCTTCTCTCCCCAGCCAATTGGGTAAGGCAACATTTAAACCCCTTAGAGGTGTTTCAATTTGAATGGTGCCACACTTCAAAAATAGTTCAGAAGAAGCACTTTGGATTTCAGTAGTGTTGATACAGCATCTCTCTTCTATTAATTAAAGGAGCCTGACAGTTTTAGCCTTCCCTGTGAGCCGGAAAACCACATTCTGCTGTTTTAAGAGTTCCATTAACTTTAATGAGTGATTTTTTTTTACTGAGCATTTGTTTTAAATTATTTTTGAAGCATAGTATTGATTTATTAAGTAACACTTTAAACTTTTAGCAAGGAAGAACCATAAACACACACACATACATATATAACTATTATTCTATTCCCTTTCTAAATAAGTAATGCTATGCCAAGCACAGAAAAGGACTTAAAATATTCAGTTAAAGGAGCTTAAATTTTCAGCTTAAAGAAATTAAAGGAAATGATTTAAAACTAGTTTATACTAAATCTTCACTTATTTTTATCCTTCAAAATCATCATTGCTGCTACCACATCTATGATTGCCTTTTGTTTTTTAAACTTCTCATTTCCCCTTGTCAGGTTTTCAACAGCAAGTTCCAATCACAATTTCTCAGTCTTCTCCCTCCTCTTGAGTCATTTGAGATGGGAAGCTAATTCATTTCTCTATACAATCAAACCAGCTTAATGTACTTTTTATTTATTTATTTTATTTATCAAATAAATATACTGGTTGTTTTCATTGCTGTGCCATATTAATTTAGCAACCATTCATTCTTGACTCTCTCTCTCTTTCGTTTTTACAACACAAATTCTCTGGTATAGATAGTCCTCAACTTATGATCACAACTGAGCCCAAAATGTATGTTGCTAAGTGACAAATTTGGTAAATGAGTTTTGCCCCATTTTACAACCTTTCTTGCCACATTTGTTAAGTGAATCACTGCAGTGGTTAAATTAGTAACATGGCTGTTAAGTGAATCTGGTTTCCCCATTGACTTTGCTTGTCAGAAGGTTACAAATGGTGATGATGTGACCCTGGGACTCTGCGACCATCATAAAGGTATGTCAGTTGTCAAGCATCTTAATGTAAATCATGTAACCATGAGGATGTTACAACATTCATAAGTGTGCAAAATGGTCATGTCACTTTTTTCAGTGCCCTTGTAACTTTGCATGGTCACTAAGTGAACTGTTATAAGTCTAGGATTACCTAGTGCAGTGGTGGCGAACCTTTTACTTACTAAGTGCTGAAAAGTACGCGCTTTGTGCATGCCATCTGCACTTGCGTGCGGCTTCTCCACATGCGCTGCATGTGCAACTGCACCATCTGTGCATGCATGCAGCTTTTGCACGTGCAATGCACATGCGCTGCGCGCAGGCACTCACAAGCCTGTGCATGCTCAGGACAGCTCCGAAGACCAGCTGGATTTCCTGCTACAATCGCGTGCATGCACAGCAGAGGCCCAAAGACCAGCTGGGTCTCTGCAATCGTGCATGTGTGCATGTGTAATCGCATGTGCATGCTCAGCTGGAGGTAAGTTGGCTGCATTCCTACTGCATTCAATTTCTCATGACCTACCCAACTGTCAATTGTATATAAGAAATTGGGCCAAAATATACTCCATTTCTGTTTTTTCAACATTCATACTACTGGTATTCATTATATTTCTCCTGCTATCAGCATGCCTTAAGACAAGGGTGTCAAACTCGATTTCATTGAGGGCCACCATCAGGGTTGTGTTTGACTTAGGGGCCCCTGACACAAGTGAGCTCAGCATCACTTGTTTTGGTGGTACCTGTGGAGACCTGAGCACTTTGTCAGCGAAAACGGGCTCCCAAGCTCCATTTTTGCTGGCAGAGGCATTGTGGGCTGGTCCTTCACTATTTCCAGGGTGGCCCTGTGGGCCAGATCTAAGCACCCTGCAGGCCAGATCTGGCACCAGACCTTGAGTTTGACATCCCTGTTTTAAGATTTCTCCATCTACTTTCGCCTCACTTCAATAAATATTCCAGCAAAGTACACAAATTCATCTACTTGCCGTAATTTTACAGCTTCCAATAATTCACGCTTGGGTTTTTTTAATTAAAGTTTATTATAAAAATACAAATAGAAACAAAAATTAGGAAAGTCAACCCTATCTCGGTGGCCTCAAAAGCAGATTGCAAAACAGGCAGGAAGAAAGCCATTCTGACAAATGGGTACAAGAAAACCATTAGAATTTAAACATTTAAATATATCTAGAGCTAAAGTCTAATTAGCATAGCCACTAGGGCTACTTAGGATCTATAATAAAAGCCACTTATTCAGTTTGTGTGCCATTTTCCTGCACGAGCACTGTATTGCTTGTTTGCCCACCTGTTTATTCATTGTATCTGCAAATTCTCAGGTGCCTCTTTTTTCAAAAAGTGCAAGCTGGAACTGAGATTTGGAGACAGGAATGAAACTATATTCATTAGCTAATTACTTGATCAGCTGCTGTTGTAAGTCTTACCATCGGACATATGCTCAAAAGTAAGCAAACACACTCCAATGACCAATAGAAGAGAATATTTGTAGCTCAGGGTTGAACTGTGGGATCCTTCATTCTCTGAGGTTGGTGGATTTTTTTGCAGATATTTCATTACCAAATTAGGTAACATCATCAGTGCTAGAAGGGAGTGGGGTTTACTCTTATTTTTATATATTAGTAGCTTGCCCTGTCAATATTGGTGGGAATGTTCCTGGTGGTTCATTCATTAGGTTGTTGTTTGCTGTTAGCTTGTTTGTCTGCATTGTAATTCCTTGATTGGGGTATTGTTTACTTGATTATTAATTCAGTGTTAACCTTGGTGTTAATCTCTGCTCATATAGGTATTGATTTGTGGTGAATAGGTTCTGGTTTTTTATTTCATCTTTTTATTTTATTTTTGGCTTTTTGATTGTCTCTTTTGAGTGGTATGTAGATGTTGTTTGTCTCTATGTGCCTATTAATGGCCAATCTGTCTGAGATCATACAGGCGCCTGTATGAGCTTTTGTATCATCTTTATTTACTTCCAAACACATCAAGTGTTGTTTAGGTCAATTTTCTCCTTATTTGTCATTATTTGTGGTAAGATGTTTTTTAAGGTCATGTTACTTGAAGCTTTCCTAGCTGTCCACTGTACAGTGCTGCTGGCTTTGAGCACAATGTCTTCTATGGAAGGCTGATTTGAAGAAAAGTTGATGTTGCAAGAAAGGATGTTACGGTATCTAAGATTTCATGAAAGAATAGCCGGAATGTGACAGGCATGCATATTTTATGAAGTTAGCAATCCTTCACGTCCGTGGGAAGAGGCTCCTACTTGGAAGATCAGAATCTATTGGAAGGAAGCAATCAGGATTATGAGTTCACAGGTATCTTGTGCATGTTAATGAGAGAAATGATAAATAAGATGTAATTTGCCAGAAGCTCATTATGAACCTGATGTCACTTGCTTGTTCTTGCACTTCAGTGGACATCAATCTGCAGACTGAACATTTTCTTTCTCACACAAGAAAAATATGGCCATTTGCAAGAAATGTAAAACCTCAGTGTTTCTTATCCCTAGCACTTTATCCTCAAACAGAAAATGAGTTAATTAAACACATTTGCATCTTATTAATTTAGATCAGGCATTTAGCTTCTTTCTAAGGAAACCAAAATAAGTTTAAACATGACCATTTAAATATATGACTATCTCCTAATTCCCTCTCAAAAGAAAAGAAGAAAAGGTCAATCCCAGATATATCAATTTATTGCATTCTAATTTAGCTTTCACTAAACAGATATTCTCTCAATGTTAAAATTACAAACCCCCATCATAACATTTTACCATTTTTTGCTGATGACTCAATATTTGAGGACATCTTATTTATAAATTTGATTTTTGCCCGGCTTTTTCACCTTATTGGGAAGATTGGCAGCACATAAATTTAATAAGTAATAAGTTTTAAGGGAGCAACCATACTTAATATTCCTTCCTCCTATTTTTCCCACAACAACCCTGTGAGTTGAGCTGGGCTGAGAGCTAGTGACAGGCCCAGGGTCACCCACCCAGTTTTCATATGTAAGGCAGGACTAGAATTCACAATCTCCAAGTTTCTAGCCTGGTGCCTTAACTATTGGACCAAACTGGCTCTATTGGGAAAGCTTTATCCTCAAAAATATTGTCTCAGCCTTTCAAATAAGCATAATATTCTATAATTCTGAATCTAGTCACAGGGGTTGCAAGCCAGTGGCTTTTGTGCCAGTCCCAAGCCCAGATAAATAGAGAGGGTTGCATCAGGAAGGGCATCCGGCATAAAAGCATGCCAAATTTAAACATGCGAATCATCAGTATAAATTCCATACCGGATCAGTCAAGGCCAGGTTAACAATGACTGCCACCAGTGCTGTTGACCTACAGGGTGCTGGCGGAAATTGGACTACTGTTGGTCAAAGAAGGAGAGGAGGCAGAAGGATTCGTAGACAGAGAGAGAAGAGGAAAGGCAGGAGTATAGGTCTGAGAATAGGAACTTTTAATGTTGGCACAATGACAGGGAAAGGTAGAGAGCTGGCAAACATGATGGAGAGAAGGAAGGTACAGTAGATATATTGTGTGTGCAGGAGACCAGGTGGAAGGGTAGCAAAGCACATAGTATTGGAGGGGGATACAAACTGTTTTATTATGATGTGGATAGGAAGAGAAATGGGGTAGGAATAATCCTGAAGGAAGAGCTTGTGAGGAATGTTTTAGAGGTGAAAAGAGTGTCAGACATGGTGATCAGTTTGAATTTGGAAATTGAAGGGGTAATGTTGAATGTAGTCAGTGGTTATGCTCCACAAGTAGGGTATGAGTTAGAAGAGAAGGAGAGATTCTGAAGTGAGTTAGATGAGGTGATGGAGAGTATTCCCAGAGAGGAGAAAGTGGTGATTGGGGTGAACTTCAACAGGCACATTGGTGAGGGGAACAAAGGTGACGAGGAGGTGATGGGCAGGTTTGGTGTTAAAGAAAGGAACCTAGAAGGACAGATGATGGTGGACTTTACTAACTGGATGGAAATGGCTGTAGTTAAACCTATTTCCAGAAGAGGGAGAAACATAGAGTTACATATAAGAGTGGAGGTAGGAGTATGTAGGTAGACTACATTCTATGTAGATGAGGCAATCTGAGAGAGATTAGTGACTGCAAAGTGATGGTAGGAGAGAGTGTAGCCAGACAGCATTGGATGGTGGTGTGGGATGTAGGATGACTCTGACATTCAGGATGAAAAGGAGAGGAAAGATAGAGAAGACCAAGTGGTGGAAGTTGCAAAAGGAAGAATGTTGTGAGGAATTCAGACAGAAGTTGAGAT
>JAEANM010022214.1:0-11659 GCA_017656035.1 Myanophis thanlyinensis
TGTGTGTGTGTGTGTGTGTGTATTTAATGTACATAAACAAAGTACCAAGCTGCAGTCATATGTAAGTATTTATATCTCAATTCTCTTTCTCTCTTCTAATTTTAGCAAAGAACCTGGAGTTTATTTATCTGATAGGGAAAAGAGAGGGAGAGAAGAGCAATCTCCAGTCCATTGAGATTCTTGGTTATGTACAATTTTTAAAAAATGAAAATCAACTAAGTATAACAACAGCAACAACAATAATTCCTAAACAGCATGTTTGCCCATTATCTGTCAGAAACATGCAAAACAGAAAGGCTACACAGATTTGAGAATTACAGGGATATACAGTATGAAACTGCAGGTATTTCTCAGTGGAGGGTATTCCATAATGTGGGGCCACTACTATATTAGGGTGACCAACCGTCCTCTTTTGCCCGGACATGTCCTATTTTTACGTCCTGTCCGGGGCGTCCGGGCGGGTTTTATAAATTTTATAAATTTACCCAGACGCCCCGGACTGGACATAAAAGTGGTGACGTCATGTCCGGGCAAATGGAGAAAAGCGAGAAGCTCCAGCAAGAAGTCCCGGAACAAGCTTCTTGCTTCTCAGCCTATTTGCGGTCGATTTCTGGCGAAGGGAAGCCCCCACCCCCCCCACCACCACTCCGTTGCTGCCGCCGATGCCCCCCATTGCCGCCGACGCTCCACCCCCGCCGTCGCTGCCCCCGTTGCCGATGCCCTGCCCCTGCTGCCGACGCCGATGCCACCCCCCCGCTGCCACCGCCACTGCCCCCTGCTGCCGACGCCGCTGCCCCCATTGCCGCCACTGCACCCCCGCTGACGCCGCCACTGCCACCCCCCCGCTGATGCCGCTGATGCCCCCCCTGCCGCCAATGCCCCGCCCCCCGACGCCGACGCCCCACCCCCTGACGCCGATGCCGACACCCCGCCCCCAATGATGCCGACGACGCCCCGACGCCCCAGCCAATGACGACGACCCCCCACCCCCGACGATGCCCCCCCATACTCTTTTTTTGTTTATCAAATATGGTCAGCCTAACTATATAGTCTTTGTATTTGAGCCCCAAATTTCCAGTGCTAAGCAAGACAATTACTGTGAGTTTTGCCCATTTTACAACCTTTCTTGCTACAGTTGTTAAGTGAGTCACTGCAGTTATTCAGTTAGTAACACAGTTGTTAAGTAAACCTGGCTTTCCCATTGACTTTGCTTGTTAGAAGGTTGCAAAAGGTGATCAGTCACCTGACTCTGGGACTATGCAACCATCATAAATATAAGCCAGTGGCTTAGCAGTCCAAATTTTGATCATATAGGGTCCATAGGGGTGCTGCAACGATTGCATGGGTGAAAAACGGTCCTAAATCACTTTTTTGAATGGTTGTAAATTGAGGACTATCTACACCTGTACTGAAACAGTCTGTCACCCTTGTGATAAGGAGGGGATGATATTTCAGCGGAAAAGATGCATTAAATTTTGGTAAGGCAGTTTGGAAAACCACGATGTTCTTATAAAGTGAGTCAATTGTGTTTATCAATAGTGAGTCTGAGAATTAGATTAGCATTAGGATTAACATTAGCATCCTAACACTAGCATCCTGCAAACAATTTTTTCTACGGTTGTGGGGAAGAGCTTCTGACACCATGCAAAAACTTCTCTTTTTGTTTAGTTATGTTCCAGAAGAGGTGTGGCTAATGGTTTTTGAAATACTTTCACCCATATAGAGGCTTGTTCCATTTACTCACACATTTTTTGCACACATTTTATTCCCTCACACACACTGACATGCACTCCAACTGGCTTTAAAAAGTCTCCATTATTATTTTGTAGAGTAATTTGCAAGTTGTTACAATGGGTTTTTTGAAACTCATCTCTTTAGAGATTGAAGAACGGGGAATTAAAAGTCATATAGGGTAGGGAAAGCTTCTTGTTGATGATCAGCTGATATTTTGAAGCAGATAGTACACTTGGAATGTTCAGGATGTCCCATGGGGACTCTGGTAAAATGGTGGCATGTGACCATTTGTAAGACAACAACTATTTCTCAAATGTAAACCAGTGGGATTAGGTGACCATGAATGGTACTTGCATCAACCACTGTGACACAAGTTTTTTTTTTTTTTTTTAAATTCATACTATGGGTGGTAACAATATAGTCCATGTGTCATCATTTTGGAATGTCATCACATAGGCTATGATGAACCACTGGATCTTTTTCTGTGATCAGGTTTCTATGTTTCTATTTCATAAAAAAGATAAAACAGTTATTTTCAGAGGAATCCATAAGGTGTGGTCAAACGAGCCACAATGAAATGTGTGGCTGATATTTTGCCTGTTTTTTAGGTGCAATGCTGATACCAAACAGGCAAAGTTTCAATTGGCCACTGTGGCCACCATCTTGACTTTTTTTTTTAACTGAGTTTTTCAGGCTTTATCAGGCTTCAAGAGGTGCCAAGATGATATCTCCCAAATACCACACTGAGCAGCAAATATTTGGCAAGAAGTCAGGAACAGATCTTCACCCTAATGAGTTGAACTAATTATTTCCTGAAAACTCCCCTCCCAGTTCTTCTCTTTCAATCCCTATGGTAGGGGCCATTCACCATCCACCTGTGCTTTTACTACCGAGTTGGCCCTTGTTCCTCAGCTGTTCTCTTCTCCTGGCAGCCCTGCACATGCACACATCAGGAACAGGGTCCAGCTGTTCTTCTGCCCCACTGATATCTGACTCGGAAGGCACCTGATAACTGTCAGACGGCCCTGACCCCATCTCTGCACTCCTCAGAACTTTTCCCAGACTCCAGGACTGGCCCATGTTCCCCAACCTTCTCACTGTGTGAGTCTGCTGCCAGGTCTGCTGGCTGCTGGTGTGCCACAACAACTTGTGAGTGAGTGAATTAGGAAACAGGAGTTTTAAATTGGATGTTTACTGCCCATCAAATGCTTGGATTTATCTTTTAAACAAACTGCTCTTATATTTCAGTGCTGCAGCAGGTTCTTCTTCATGCACATATTTATTAAATGTTTTCTTTAGTATTTTTATTCACATATCTACATGCCACAAGCACCCCAGTTGCAAGTCAGCAGGTTAGAAATCCCAAGAATCAATATGTACATCCTAAATGTGATGAAAGAGAACAGTAATGCAAGAATATCAGCATGATTCATCCTCAGCACATCACAATACTGTACATTTTACCCCGAAGCGAAACACCAGCATACCTTCTGCTACAATTCATGGACTCTTTCTAAATAAGATATTATTTGGATTCCGTTAAACTGCCTGGCTGTATATCAAAGGCGTTATAGAAACAGGGGCCTTGACTTCAACATGTTTGGTTTGGATCAGTGAATTGAGCACTTGCTGAGCTCTGGAATACAAATGCTCAACTGCTCTCAGCGGTTCCCCTATTGATGCCATCTTTCCCCTTGCCTCCTGCTAATACAGTCATATGTATGCAGCACGCAGCCATTTTATGAGACTGCCACTTGACAAAATGTGCCAGCTCATCATCGCCTCCAGACGAGACAGATTTATTATAATTCAATATGTTCCTCGTAAGCAATCCTTGCTGTCTGGCCCAGCCTTCAGAATAACAACACATTCCTATGACATGGCACCAAAGGTTTCCTGCACCAAGGAGAGAAATTTCTTTCACTTACTGACTTCCTCAGTTTTGATGTGGCAACAAGTAACCAGTGGGGAAGGGGCAGGGGAAATTAACTTGAAATACCTAAATTACAAGCATCAGACAGATGCAACTTAACATTTGCAAATGGCTGCAAAGAAATCTCCTGGTAGGGTTTGTTTTATATTTGCAAAGGAAATGCAGCGCGCTGCAGATGCTTTATCCAGGAAAGGTACTGCAGAGGGAGGGGGGAACTGTTCACAAGGTAGGAGAAACCTGGAATGTTAAATTCTTGCCGCAAGAAAAAAGGAGTCACACCGCAGTTCTGTGATGTACATGAAGAAAAAGAATCACCTGGTATTGGAAATCAAATCAATAAAATTGGATGAGCACTGCTGCACAGGTGCGCTCATCCCAAAATCTAAGAATAAAATGCACTGCATATTTTCTAACGCCAGCCATAAATCTGTGTCCTTTTAATCAAACGTTAAACATGCTGCAAAAATGATAATAGCTGAACATTAAATCTTCCAGACCCTCAAATCAGGTGCCTTTTAGCTCATAGATATTTTTCTCTGTAGACAGATGTGCTTGGAAGTGTGCCTGGAATTTCCCTCCTCTGAAAAGTGAACAGGGGGGGTAGCTGGGGGGAAGGGTCCATCTAGTGTTTGCTTTTCTGAATCTTCAATTGCTCACTTTCACTACACATTACCTGCTCCTTGTTCTTTAGCTGTCAGCTCTATTATTTCAACATCTCCAGATCCTCAGGATACCAAGAAGCTGACATGCACCATGTAATTAAATCAGTGTCCTAAGTAATTTGGCCCTTCTAAGCAAACACTACAAGTAGAAATTTCTATTGTCAAATGTTCTTTATCAGTCCTCAGAAATCTGTTTATTCTACAGCAGGGCTGTCAAACTCGTGGCCCGTGGGCTGGGTGCATCATGAGCTGGTCATGCCCACACCGTTTAACAAAGGGGGGGGGGGAAGTGATACATCTCATGATGATGCCATGACAATGTGAGTTTGACACCCCTGTTCTACAGTATCACGTTTCCTGAAGTCAATTCTGCTTTTTTCCTTTCCTGGGTATGGGCAACCAAAGGGAAAGAAGGCACTTGCCAAATAAACAAGAATGGCAAATATATCTCATATGAAGAGAATGAGACTATTGTAATCAGCCTGTTTGAGTTGTTCTCTATAACACTGTCTGTTTTATATTGAGTAAATAAAATGATAGAGTTGGACAACATATCCTGCTGCAGAATTAAATGTTGACATAAAAATATGCAGTCCCTCTGCCATTTGGAACGCACAGTTTCTCACATTTTTTACACATGCTCAAATGCAAAGCATCCTTTCAAACATAGATGTTTACGTATCCTAAATCTTAAATATAACTTTTAACTAATTAGTTTCTAAGGTGAAAAATTATGGGAAAAATAATGCACCTAGAAGAAAATAATTTATGTTGTGTCCTCCTTTTGCTATTGTATTAAACTAGAAGTAAACAACTTATGGCCTATGGACCGTCTGCAGCCTCCCATCTGAATCTCTTTTTAGACCCTCCTGGGGCTTCATAGGATGATGTCACCAAAAGCTGGTAACAAATCCGTGGTTTTTAGTAATCTGATTTATTTTTAAAAAAGCAGAAAATTCACGTATTATGCTTCTGTAGTTTAATGCACCTCTTTTGAGTCAACCACAAATCCCAACCCCCATATATTTTTGAAATGTTTCAATCTTGGCTCCATTATGTTTCCATCATAACAACTTCTTCTGCAATCCTTAAAAATCTAATTCTTTCTTTGAAAAAAATAATAATCTGAATACAAAACAAGAAATTCTCCTTTCTTTATTCGTTGCTGATAATCTATTACTTATAACATCATCAGAACTTGGCAATCTTTTGACGTTTATGTAGGCCACAGGTGTCAAACTTGCGGTGTCACTTTGCTGTCGTGTGATGTTTTTCATGATGCTTTTCCTTTTTTTTTTTTTGCAGAGCCGGGGTGGGCGTGGCCTGTGTATCCTATTCTGATGATATTACTTGATAGCTGAAAATGCAAAGGATTTGCACACCCTATTACTAAAAGTCCAAAAGCAGTGTGAAAAAAATGAGTCTAAAATTTAATATAAAGAAGGCTAAATTAATGACAACAGGTATTGTAACAGAAGTGAAATTCAGCAGGTTCTAGCAGGTTCGCTAGAACCGGTAGTAAATTTTCTAAGCACTTCGGAGAACCGGTTGTTAGAAGAAATCTCCTTTTGTTTTTTTCTACTTTACAGGATTAATCCTGTAAGGAAGGCAGGAAAACAATATTCTGTTTCTAGCCTAATCTTTATTGCCCTGTTTACAGAAACTTCCCACCCAGTCACATAACCCCCCAGCGATGCCCACTAAGCCACACCCACAGAACCAGTAGTAAAAAAAATTGAATTCCACCACTGTATTGTAAGCAGCCTTAGAATTGATACCAAAGATGTCGAAGTGGTGGATACCTTCTTTATTTTAGGTTCAACCATTAACATTAAAGGCACAAGCAGTCTATATCTACAAAGATCAGATCCATGCAAGTCATGGTACTCTGTAATATTCTATGAAAGTCAAAGTTAGACTTAGTGTTAGAGAAGACTGCTAAGAAGATTATGAATAGCCAAGTAAAGACCCAAGAACTAATTTGGCAAAAATCCTATTTACACCCAGTTTTTCTGTTCCCATGTATAAAACATTTTGAGAAGTCAATGACACACTGGTAAAATAAGAGACAGAAAGATATATGCATATATTTATTTATTTATTAGCAGGATTTATATTCCGCACCCTCTCCCAGAGGACTCGGGGCGGTGTACAGCCAGATAAAAAGACATATGTAAACAATTTAAAATCTAGTTAAAATTAATTAAATAAAGGCTGATTGAGGTTATAAAAATATATATAGATGATAGTAGTAACCTCTGGTAGCAATGCAGCAGCTTTTATCTTCTATTGTCCAAAAATGGAGAGAGGCCATTTTAAAAAAAATCTAGATCCTTCACAGGTATGTAAAATAGAAATTATGAGTGGAATTAAACATTAAACTTTGTGCATATTCAGTAACAAAATGCGTTACTTAACCTTTCACCTATCATCCTAGGATTCCACTTAATCATATATTTCATATTATGTGTGCTCCACCACATGGCAAATCTGAGTAATTTTTCTTCAGAAGGTTTTTCTCTACCTGCTCCCCATGTTGCAGTGAAATATATTGTGTTTTATGATTTTCATACTAATCATTTAGGGTTCCACTGCAAATATATAAAAGGAAGGTAAAATACAGTTTCAAGAGCAATAGCCTAGATCAACCCTTAGCAGAGCAGGCAGAATAAAGTGATCAGGAATGCTGTCTGAAGCAGTCCCAGTCAATGAGCCTTGGAGTAGATTCTATTTAATGATCCGCAAGGAGATCTGGAATGATTTAAATGGATTTTTATTTTAGTATTGAAGACACATGTTTTCTTGCAGCAATTATTCCCAGACAGAGAGGAGAATTCTCCACAAAATCTTCATTCATCTCAGAAGTTCAGCTAGTTACTGCAAAGATGTACGAGAACATCTCTATATGGTATTTCTTGAATCTGTACCAAAAGAACAAAGCAAGGACAATGAAAGCATCTTACTTAACCCTAATAGTCTAAGTGTATTTATCTTCCAAACCAAGTACAGTAAACATACAGGTGGCATATTGCAGAAGAGTATGCATATGTATACAATACATGCATGCACACCCATACAAATTTTCTAAGAAATTTTACCATGTTGCATCAAGGATATTCTTTCATTTCATGGTTAAGAAGTCAATGCATGTGACAATCAAGTCTCTCTTTCTGCACTGCTGAGAAGGGGAAGATTTTAGGGATTTAATAACATAGGACATATCATCTGATATACTTTAGGGTTGTCCACACTTTATGCTGTCCTGCACTGCAGCACTTATAAACTGGTTGACTCACAAGCGCAAATCATCTAAAAATAAAGCATACCTTTTCTGGAATTCTCCTACTTTGGCCAAGTCAATAGATCTTTGTTCTATCCATACAATGCTTAGAACAACTCAGAATTCTTATCTTTTTTTTCCTATCCCTTCCCATACAAAATAAGCACCGCCATTTTCTTTTCCACAGAAGGGTGTGTAAGGGCATATACTTCCTGTTGACAGACTTTCCATGTTAGTCTTTCTTTATTGACTCTGATTTGTAGTCCTTTCTGTCTGATGAGTCCAGAGATTTATCATTATTCTTACCATTTAAATCAGAAGAAAAATGTAGTACAAAATGGCTGTTGTAGCCACAAGAAGTTACTGGAGAAGAGGAGGTTCTGTCACAATGAACAAAAGCCAATTGGAGTAGGAATTTCTCCACAATTAAATGAAACGCAGGAAGCAAACCAGAAATGAATGCATACACCCATCCAAGTGGGAAAATATTTTGTAAAATGGTACCAGGAAAAAAAAATGTAGTATTTGCATTCCTAGTCATCTGAGGACAACTGAAATAAAATGTCATGCATTCCTGCTGTTAAGAAATGGATAGCAATACATATTCATGCTGGGGCATTTCTGTCTGGACAGATCAATCTTTTGAAAATTATTTGAAAGCACTTCACACTCATGCCAGTCTACATTTCTCTCTCATCTATTAAAGGAGTCTTTAATTTAATCTGGAATGAATTAATTTTTTTTTCTGATTTGGAAAATCTAAAATTCGGGTTAAAATTATTAATTTGGTGGTCAGAGTTCACTCATAAATCTTCAGCAAGTCCCTAATCTGATTTTAAAATACTTTGGCTCATTGTTTCTGCTTTTAGCATGAAGTTCAGGTTCAATAAAGTAAGTAAACATGGGGTTTTTTTAGGTCACAAGCAGTGTGCAGGCACTTGTTATTACTTGTGCAAACTTTGTAATTTTAATGAGGCTTCAAATGAAGCACTGCCCTTGGCTTGGTACTTCTAGAATCTCCATTGAAAGTAACACCAAGTAGAAATTATTCCTGACATTATGCCTAGAGGAGAATGGGTTAGTATCAGTTATGTGCCTTTCTCCAGTACTGTTAGCCAAAGCTTCTGCCCATTGCATTCCAGATAGGACTTTTATCAAGAGAGTATTAAGAAAAAAAACAGCTATGGTATTTAATAGTTATATGATAAATGGTAGAAATTAATAGCAGTAAGCACAGCGAATGAGGGAGGTTTTTTTCCAGAACAATCTCATTAAAATTAGCTATACTGCAAACAATGCATGTTTAATAAAAATCAGTTTTATAAAATTGTCTAAAAATTTCTCCCAGGAAAATGTGCATAGGATTGCAGCCTAAACCGTTTGAGCTGATTCTGATCAGAAACATCTACTGCAGGATTAGCAAAACCCACAACAGAGAGGTTCACCCAATGTTTGATGAATACTATTGTCAAAATGACCGTTGGAGAACATTATCACAAAGAACACATCTCATCTGATACTGTGCTAGTGAGTCAGTTTTTAAAACGTTCTATGTTTTCCATTTTGTTCTAATTTTTTTTAAATAAATGCTACAGAAATTGAAACCTGGGATACAGAGTTTGAACATTCACACTGTCTTCTTATGTCTATACATATCTCAAGCTAACGAAGATGTTTCTATATCAGGGGTGTCAAACTGGATTTCTTCGAGAGCTGAATCAGCATTGTTGTTCTCTTATGCGGGCCAGGCCAGGGGAATGAGATGGACGCTTCCTGCAGCACCCTGCAAGCCAAACTGGAGTGCAAAACTGCACACCTCTGCCCTGTTTCGGCAGGCAGAGTGCTGCAGGAGGCCATCCAGCCAAAAACAGAGTGTGGGAGATCACATGGGCCCCCTGTGCCCCATTTTAGCTGCCAGAGGCACCATGAGCCAGTCCCTTACTATTTCCAGGCCACCCACCAGCCATTTCTTTTGCCTCCACCTGCCCTGTTTTGTGGCCTTTTCTGGGCTTTTTTCCTGGGCTTTTTTGAGCCTGTTTTCGAGGCTTTTTTGGAAAAAAAAGCCAAAAAGCCCCCAAAATAGGCTTTAAAATGCCTCAAAAATGGACCAAAAAAGGCCCCAAAATGGGGTACACAGAAACCAATAACTTTTTTTTGCTTTCCTCTTCTAAATCTAGGTGCATCTTATACACCAAAAATAAGGTGTATTACTTTTTCCTTTCCATTTCTGAACATTTCTTTACCAGTGATTTCCCTCTCAAACTCTAAATTTGAATGTGCTTTTCCCATATTTAGTACACTTTCCAATAGTGATAGAAACTGTTTAAAAATAAGGAACTGCAGTATATAAATATACTACTGTATAAATGGAATATACACTCGTTTTGGGAAGATCACACTCGATATTTCAGGTTAAAGTGTGAATTGCATCAATTCTTCTCCTAGTCCTCAAGGAATATTTGACTAAGACTCAGAAAATTACTAACAGTCAGGGTAGTCACCACCAGAGTTGCTGAATCAATTTTAATAAAACGAATAGACCTATTTGCACTAATTAACACCCGTTATACAATTTCACACTGAAATTCTGCTTCCAGAATTTTGTTCTTCAACTAGAACTTTAAAATCTCAAAAGAGAGAGGAAGCCTAAGCATTTCATTACATATCATAGTGTGTATGAATGTGTATGTGACAAATAAAATTTGAATTTGAAAAGAATGGGTATAAATATTATCACTGCAATAACGTTGAGTTATGACTTCTACTGTAGTGTTGCATACAATTCACAGGGAGATCATAAGCACAGGGATAAAATATTTGCTTTATTTCTTCCTCAAACCCAGATGTCAGTGCTACCAATAAGATGAACCACAATGACTGTTGTTCTAAGCAGTTTGCCAGAGAATTGAGTCTCAGACAAAGCTACTGTTTTAGCCTTTTTCTGCCAAATGCAGCTGCTCATAATGACTTGGAGCACAGAATGCTCTTTTCAGGCCTCTCCAGAAAAAAAAAAAAAAGATCATCAGTTATATTGCAAGAATCTGCAAAAATGCAGGCAGATGTTAGAATGTCAAGATCTCTTCTTCAAGCCTTGAAGTCTTTTTCAAAACTTGTCCTTGGTTGTCTTGTCCTATCAGCCCAGTAGCTGTATTTCACTGGCATCTCTAGGGGGAAATGCTATATGCAAAGTGTCATCTGTAAAGGATGCTACAGCTGTAATGCTTGGGAGAGAGATGGTTGATTCACTCTGACACACTACAAAACACCACTTTTGAATGATGTACTTAAACTGGATGTATGGACAGTGAACTAAAAAAAGACTCATGGATGATTGGTTTTATATGTGGTAGCTACAGTGAAACTATTATAAGCACAAACATGGAAAAATACAGAAATAACCACAATGGAGGAATAGATTGTGAAGATGACAGAACTTGCTGAAATGCCCAGATTGACTTGTCTGGTTAAGGAAAGAAAAATAACTACTTTTATAAAAGACTGGAAAACCTTTCAGGGATTTTTGCTGAACATGGACAAAACTGAGCATATGATCTTGGGATTTACTGATTAAATGGGAAAAGGGGAAACCATGATACATAATTTGAGAGGGCAGAAATGGTAACACTCATCTTTGTAACCACTGTAAAGAAGACTGGGATATCCCATCATCTTATCTCTCTCTGGTTCTACTCTGACAATTTTGCCAGACTTCCACTTTGGCTAGCTTGGATACACTACATTCTGCAGATCTGTGGAGGTGGTATATATTTAAAAATACTTTTCAGCAGTTTCAATTTCTCAATTTCAAATTTATTGGCCACATACACAGTCATACATGGTACGATATGCAGTGTAATGCTTACGCAACCGCGGGTAAGTTAAGGTAGGAAGGGAGGGTGGGGGTTAGAAAAATAGTTAAGGCTAGTTGGGAAGGTGGGAGTTGGATGAACCATGCAGACATGGTTCTTGTTGGGGTCCTGAGTGTGCTTGTGGTTCCTGGTTAAGTGTCCGTATTGCTTGTAGAAAGAAGCTTTTCCTCATTCTTTCTGT
>JAEANM010022215.1:0-11659 GCA_017656035.1 Myanophis thanlyinensis
ATAAAATAAATAAATAAATTAATGGATGGAGTTAATGTTGATATAATGGGATGTGTGATGGCCTTGCGAGTTCTTTTGTTGTGATGTCCTTGATCCTGCATTGTAAAGATTACACTAACGACCCAGAAGATTATGATATATATATATTATGATATATTATGATTATTAATATATAGGCCATCCTTTTTAACCCCTTGTGCAAGTATCTGTTCTTGTTTCCTTATGATGTATTGTCCCCCTGAAAATACTAGACCCTGCTGGTCTAACTTGGATATACTTAACAGATTATGTTTTAATGCAAGTACATATAAAACATTACACAACGTATCCCCTAGTTCAGATACATAAACATTACCTTCCCCTTTTACAGCAGCTCATTGTCCATCAATGCAACACACATTTGCATTGCTGGTTTCAAACCTGTAAATGCTTGTTTATTGTTAACAATATGCTGGCTAGCCCCACTGTCCAACAACCACGTATTCTTGGTATGTTCAGTTGTTGATGTTGCCAGGGAAAACAATGCTGGAGAACCACTCCTCATGTGCTGAGTATTCATTGCTCCTCTGTTTCTTCTCTCAGGGCAGCATCTCTGGAGATGCTCAGTAGAACTACACATGTAGCATCTTTTCATGAAGTTCACTGACTCAGCCACTCTGCTGCCATTCTGGAACCTTGTAGATGCTGATTTGTGCTTCACATTATCTCCTGCCTTTCCTGGTCTCCTCTCCAGCAGTTTCTGCTCCTCCTCTAACAGCCGACCAGTTAAATCCACCATGGTTAACTCGTTCTCTGGCATGGATTCCAAACTTGTCACAAGAACATCCCATGAACTGTCCAAGGAACTGAGCACATACACCTCCTGTGCCTCAGTAAATGCCATTCCTCTTTCTTCCAATTCAAGGAATGTCCTTCTCATGTTCTGCACTCACCCAGCTTCAACATTGTCTTATACAGTCTCTTAGTCAGCAACACCTTGTTGCCAGCGGTTTCTCTCACGTACACACTGGGCAACACCAGCACTCTTTTGCAGACCGGACATCCCTCACATGGACTATCTTCCAGAGACAGAATTATGCTGCCCAATGCGTTTTCATATTGTCTCTCTTCCCCATCATCCAGGAGTGCCAGAGGATTATTCACAATCATCCACAACTCATCTCTCCATAGGTACATCTCCATCTTCACTTTCCAGGAGAGGTAGTTTGTCTCATTAAGCCAAAACACCAAAAAAATTCCTCCCATTCTGAAAATGGAGGCCATATTGTCACTAACAATGATTAAACCACTTCCTCTGGTGCAAGCTCCTACTGGGTTTCTCTCTTCTCTCTAGGCTTTCCAGTCACATTTTCTCTGACCTTCTCTCTACTCTGGGCCCATAATCTGTCAGAGCATTTGCAGTGTTGTCAGAGTTTTTCCCAACATGACTACTTTTATGAGATAACCCAGGAGCAACAACACAGTGTCAAGACTAAAAGGACATTTCGGATTGAGGGCTTTTCTGCTCAAAAATATTAGCCATTGCTTTGCATATTATATTGGACCTTTTAGTTTTGACACATTTTATTTCTGCAAGGCCGACAGGTTAGAGTAGTGGAGGTTGATAGAACCGACTTGGGGCTGTTATCTAGTCTGCATTCTTTTAACATACGGTATTTCTCATGGGAAAGTTTCTCTGGGTTGTGAACACCTGCGAGGGGAAGTCCTGGAAAGAACGTTGGAACTTTCTTTGAAGGGGTTGGTGAGAATATAACATGTGATAATTAGTGGGGTGGAACTTTCAGTTTTACTTGGGTGGAGAAAGCCCCGGAATTTTGGATTCAGGATTTCACCAGACCGTACCAGGACAACGTCTTCAATAAAACCTTATTCATGGACTTTCGTTTCTTTGGAATTCTGATTGCATTGCTGATGTTGTGATGTTCTGCACACCGCACACAAAGACTTAGACTTTAAACAGTAGTTTATATACAGAATATATACAATACATGTGATAGCAAATACCTGATCAGCCACAGTTTTCTTAATGCTATACGGAGAACTCTGATCTCTAAACCGGTCACAAAGAACAAGCAACAAGGAACAAGGAAGGAATGCCCTCTAATAGCTCCCTTATATAACCACCTCTTAAAGAGGTGTTTTCTGTAGACTCCTTAAAAAGGCAATACCAAATACTAAATCATTCTTGCATCAGCCTGTTACATCAGCCTTTCTAACTGTTCGGCCCTTAAATCCAATACCCTGACAACAGAGGCTAATGTATAAATATTAAACACTCAAGAGGTGACAAGAATCACATTTTGACCCTATAGGTTTGCAAAGCCTTAGTTTTTAGCCATAAAAATATAACAAATAAATAAATAACAACCATCACAAAAGCTAATGTCAGTCAGCCCATTCCAATTCAAGCAGTTTTGTGGGGAAAATAGGAGGCAGAAGCATTAGGTATGTACATTGTTTTGTCTAACCAAAAGCAAAGGCGAAGTAAACATTTTAACATACCGTATTTTTCAACATATAAGATGCACTTTTCTCCTCCCAAAAAGGGGGTGAAAATGTGTGTGTGTGTGTGTGTGTTACACAGAGAATGTTACAGAAGCTCCACCCACCCACCATTTTGGGGGCTCTGCACACCCCATTTTTTGGCCTTTTCCAGGCTTTTTCCAGCCCATTTTTGGGGCTTTTTTGGTCCATTTTCAGGGCTTTTTCCGACCCATTTTTGAGGCTTTTTTGACCCATCTTCAAGGCATTTTCAAGGCTTTTTTGGCCTGTTTTTGAGGCTTTTTTTCAGCCTGTTCAAGGCTTTTTTGGTCCATTTTTGTGACTTTTTGGCTTGTTTTTGATGCTTTTAAAGCCACTTGAGGCTTTTTGCTGAAAAAACAGGCCGAAAAAATCCCCAAAAATGGGTTGAAAAAAGGCCTGAAAAAAGGCCTGAACATGGGGCGTGTGGAGGCCAAAACCTTTTTTTGTTGTTGTTTTCCTCTTCTAAATCTAGGTGTGTCATACACTCAGGTGCATCTTATATGCCGAAAAATATAGTAAACAAAGAGTAGCTGGATTCACACATGTTATATAACTAAAAAATTATGCTTTTCAAACTACAGAGCTAGACATTTTTCTGTCAATGTGTCCTTGCTTTGAGACATTCAAGAACAACTACACCTTCTTTGGAGTTAATGCTATGCAGATTGAGATCAGATATGAATTCTGTACAGTTTCCTAAATAAGATGAATGTGTCGTTGTGTTTGTTTCCTCAGTCATACCTTCATTATGATAATCTTTGAATGCTTCTGTTCTCTCTTGATTGATAGCCGACCTGCGGTAGACCACATGAGCTCTCCCATCCTCTTCTTTCTCCCACTGACCTCTCTCCAGAGGCTCAATGAAAAATTCACCATTGTCTGTTCGAATGAGACCAGCCTGGAAAACCAAAGGACAAAAGAATGAAAGAAACATTTATTATATTATTTTCTTATTGATTAAATAAGAAATTAAATATTGGTCATTGTGAGGATACATATTATCAGAAATATTAATCTTTCTTCTTTCTCTCGTTCCCACCCCTGAATTCCCAGGAATTTCTGAGAATTCGTCAAGAAAATATCTAGACATACCTTTGAATTTGCCAAAGGTTTAATCATTTCTCTTGATATTACAGGAATACTCAGATGTTATTTTCTATCACAATTGAACAATGTAGCAGCTGTGTATCCCAATATTTTCTTGATGGAAACAAATACAGACAACATGCAGTTTGATCAAATGTCAAAAGCAAATGTCCATAGACATATTTTTATTTATTATTTATTAGATTTCTATACCGCCCCTCTCCCGAAGGACTCGGGGCGGTGTACAGCCATATAAAGCAGGACATACAAAGGTTAAAATGCAATTTAAAATAAATTAAATCATTGGCCAATAAAAATTAAAACCAAATACTAAAGTTAAAATTTAAGAATTTTTTTTTTTCTCTCTCTCTCTCCCCCCTCCTGCCCCCCAGATGTGAACGTCAAGCGTTACCTGCGGCTGACCGAATCGCAGCTCAGTATTTATCTTCAGAAAGAAAAACAGTTATACATGGGAATGTTTGGATAGCAAAAAAAAAAAAACCAAGGTGGAAATCCCCGGAGGGTTTGTCAACCGTGTATTTCTGGTTTGATTTTTCCCGTGGACAAACGCAATCGATCAATTGATTTCTGGAATTAGGTAGTGCCTTCAAAAAACGCCAATCGCCAATCCAGCTTGGAAAAGCCTCGTGGTCAGCCAAATGTCCTCTTTATCTATTTCCGACACATTTCCTTCCTTCCTTCCTACTTACCTACCTACATTTGTTCATAAAATCTTGTGAAAAGTTCACTGGGCTGGATGTGATTTCTTTTGAGTTCGGGGGTGGGTGGGAAACAGAATGCTGAAATTTAAATTATCGCCTAATTATTGCTAATCGCCTGCTTTGGGTGCCTGGCTCCAGATGGGAAGATCAGAGACGGCGTTTTTTTTAAATCGCAGCCCTGGGATCTCTCCTCGCTTACATTGTCGTTGATGGAAATGAATTTTTTTTTCTTCCACCAAACAGGCAAATAATCAGGAAGCAAGCCAATCAAGTTTTGCATAAATCCGATACGGCTTCTCTTAATCTGCCGGGGCGGTTGGGGATCTTTTAATCTACCTTGCAATCGAAGTAAAAAAATACTTTAAAAGCTGGCTTTGTTGGTTTGTTTTAAAAGGTTGGTTTAGGTTCGTGCCGTAGCCAAATCAACGGGGAATATTGGTAGGTTGGGGTTGAAACAAGGGGTCTTTGACGCTCTCCGAGCTCGGTGATATCCTTGAAGACGTTTCACGACCCAGCTAGGGAACCTCATCAGTGTTAGAAGGGAATGGGATTGTGGAGAAGAGGAGGAAGGAGAAGAAAAGGAGAAGATAACGACGACAACAACAGGGTGGTTTTCTTGAAGACGTTTCAACCAGGGAACATCAGTATAGTCCTTAACTTACGACAGGTTCATTTAGTGACAGTTCAGATAGTCCTTAACTTACGACAGGTTCATTTAGTGATGGTTGTTACAAGGGCAATGAAAAGAGTGACTTAACCGTTTTTCACGCAGCCACCGTAGCCATCCCCCGGGGTCACATGATAAAAATCCAGGCGCTTGACAACTGACTTGTATTTATGACGAGGGGTGGGGCGAGCCCCCTTTTGCGACCTCCTGTCTGGCCAAATCCACAGGGAAGCCAGAGTCACTTAAAAGCCCCCGGATTACTTCATTTAAACAGCCCCACCCCCACTCCTTGCCTAACGACCATGGCCAGAAAAGGGAGATTAGATTAAAAACTCACTTAACAAAGGTTTCACTCAGCGACCGAAGCTCTGGGCTCAAATCGTGGCCGTTTTTAAGTTGAGGATTCCCCGCACAGAGCTTATTTGAGAGAGGTGCCAAATCCTCCCAACTCCCCAACATTTTTCTTCTGTGAAGAAAGTGTGGGCCTTACGACTAATTTTGACAATCTTTTTAAAAATAAAATAAGGGTTATTATCTCTGTTGCCAGCTCACATCCTTCATTCCTGCCTTGCAAATCGGCCTCTCTCCTCTCTCTATTTCTAAGCAAATATTTTTCTCCTCGTCAGCAGCTGGGAAACGAAGCTGTTTGAGTTTCCCAGCTGCCTTTTTCTGTCTTTATCCTTTGCAAATAATAAAAAAAAAAGATGTTCCTTGGTTTGTTTGTTTGATTTTTTTGTGGTTTGCTTTGCGTCTTCCTTTTCACCCAGGGTCAAGATACTACTTTTTATAACCCTCTTTTAAGAATGTACACCGGGGAGTATAATGTCCCAAAATACATCTCGGATAGCTTCTTGTTTGTTTGTCTTTTTAAGAATGTGAAGTTGCTAGTCCTTAGGGCGAGAGACGCCGCCAAGACGGAGGCTGCGATTTTAACCAACAGTAGGGATTTTTATCCTTCGGGTCTAACAGACAAATAAAAAGTCTGTAGAGATTGTTGGTCATCCAAGGTCACATCCAAAGCTGTTTATTATTTTATTTTATTTTTTGATTCCCAAGAGACAAGTAGAATTTCTGGTTTGGTTTTTACTTTTGAAGATGTTTTGCTTCTCATCCCGGAAGCTTCATCGGCTCTGACTGCATGGTGGGGCAGCAGAAGGACGGATACTCCTTGCAGACGACGTTTTCAAACGAAAAGGTCGTAAGTCGAGGACTAACCCGTACGTGGATTTGTTCAATCAACCGCGATTGACTGGGCACTGACTTGGTGAGCGACGGAAATGCTTAGCCCCCGTTTCCCCCCACCCAATCGTGGTCGGAAGTCGAGGACCGCTTTTAAAAGCTCCTTTCGGATCGCATCGCATGGTGGAGCGAGCACTCGACGTATCCAGCTTTGTTTTGTTTTGGGCCAAGGACGCAAGGCGTGACTCGGTTTCCCCATTGCAATAAGCCAGAATGTTGGTTGTGGATTAGTGCTGTCTGGACAATTCAAGCTGGGTTTATCGGCAATTTCCTTCTACCCTACAAAGATAAATCGTTTGGGACTCAATTGTGGTTGTTCGTGTGAGGAACCCTGTTTGTAAAAACAAATCATGAGGACTAGAAACTTGAGAGAGAACAAAAAACAATACAAGCAGGGCTATTTTGGATAGTTACATAGCTGAGATATGTAAAAAATGGATGTTTTGCATTGGGTGTTCTTCCCACGCCGCCAAAAGAAACCCGAATCGTGTTTCATCTTAAGTAGTTCATCAAGCTCAGTTCAATTAAAAAATTATTCTGATTATTATTATTATTATTGTTATTAAAAAAAAGGTTGGCTGCAAAGTTGTTGAAGCAGCATTTCTGGAACCAGGAGAAATTTAAATGAAAATAAAAAATAAAAAGCAGATTGAAGGGCCAAACTCTGGGTCGATCTTCCAACGCCAAGCGAGCTTCGACTTGCTTGGCATGCTGCTCGCTGTCTCGCAGCCTTCGATAATTACAGTTATTAGCAACGTGGTGCCAAGGAATCGAAATCGTTGATGTAAACAGCAATTGGTAGAGAGAGAGAGCGTGCATTTTTATATTCTTGGAACAAAAAAAGAAAGGAAAAGAAAGGAAAAAAAATAAAAGCAACCAGCATAGGTATCAGTTATGCAAAATTGCATAACTCACCTGTTTTTTAAAGGTGGGGCGTGGCAGGTTGCTTTCAATTGCAGAAATAACAGCGGGATCCCTGAAAACGGGCCAAAATTGCCCTTTTCGCTCACCCCCCCAGAAAACCAAACAGAGGGGCAGAAGCCGTTCTCCCCGTCAACTACCACTACAACACCCCATCATCCCCAGCTGCCTGTTGAAAATGATGGGAGCCGTAATCCAAGGAGGAGAAGATTGCTGTTTTGAGACTCGGAGCCGTGTGTTGACGCCGCATCGATAATAATTTCAGGGTGGCCTGTTTTAAAACCACCACCACCCCGTTAAGCCTGGGATTATAGCCGCAAACTGGCATTATTATTATTTTTTACAATGTGATGAATGAACCGCCATGCGTTATTATAGATAATGTAGAAAACGGATAACGGCTTCCATTTTTATAATAAAAAGAAAACGATCGGTTTCTAAGAATTGGGAACACAAACCGCCCTTAATTTATTTTATAATTAAGTCCAACATTTGTGTTGCTAAGTGAGGCAGTTGTCCAGCAAGTCATTACAGGTAATCCTTGATTTGCAATGATTCATTTAGTGACCGTTCAGACGGCACTGAGAAAAAGGGATTTAGGTCCATTTTTTTCACACTTATGTCAATTTTTGAGCCCATGGATCAAAATTCAGACGCTTTGGCCATTGGATCGTATTTATTATGACAGCTACAATGTCCCGGGATGTCCTTTTGCGACCTTCTGACCAGCAATATCAAGGGGGGGGAGGGGGGAGCCTTATTCACTTAACGACTGTGTTACTGTTTTAAGAACTGCAGTGGTTCACTTAACTGTGGCAAGAAAGGTGATAAAATGGGACACAAACTCACTTAACAACTTTCTCGCTCAGCAACACAAAACGCTGGGCCTCGATTGTGGTCGTAAGTCAGAGGCTGCTTGGAATAGGAGGTTGTGGTCCTCGCTGAGAACTAGCTTCGAATCCAGACGATTTGCAGGAAAGGTGACAGGGCAACACAAAACCTACCCAAGATTCTTGGGAAAGCCCACCAGCCATTTTGGTTTTATTGTCTGTCAAAGAACCCAAAACAACACTTGGCATTCAACCGATCCCGCATGGATCGCCCGTGGCAAACGAGAAAGAAAGACACATTTTTCTGGTTTTGGTCCCTGATATCGAAAACAACCAAGATCAGAAGCAGATTTCAACCCTAGTGGATTTTTCTTCGATCCTTTCGGTGCTCCTGGTTGCAAAATTTAAACAACAACAACAAACAAACCAGTTCAGAGAGAGAGAAGAGAAGAGATGATAAAAAAAACATCTCGAGGGTTTTCGATGCAGCTCTCGAGTTCAAGTTCGGCTTTGGTTTGGTGTTCAGGCCCTACGGCTCAAGAGATTTGAATTCGGGACCTCCTTGGACAAAATTCAGGAAACAGCAGTGTGGAAGAACGCCCAACGTGCTGGAGGCTCTATCGTCATCCAAACTGAAAGAGAAACACTTTTGCAATACGATCACGACAAAAACCAACCGCCCCACCACACATTCAGACGTGAATTTATCTTTCACGCGCGTCCCAAGTGAATGTCCCATTTTATTTTATTTTTTTCCTCCCTATTATTTGGCAGTTCGGGAACTCTTAAAAGAGCGCGACACCATCTTTTTCAGCTCTTTGAAAGAACGGCTGCGTCGGAGCTTAAAGTTGTGAGGCGGCAGATCGGACGAATCCAACGTGGTGGAGCCGTGAATCCATCGGTCTCCGAGCTGGTGGAACATCCAGTCCCCGTTCAGGCTGACTGCGCTGGTCGCTTCTACCTCACTCAGCCTGGACCCGTTGCCGGGAAGTCTGGCTCGCTGCCGAGGCGGCAGATCAAAACAGCCGTCCTCTGGGAAGCAGAAGGTTGACGGCGCGTCGGAGGAAAAGGCAAGGTTACGGTTCAAAGCCGCTGGCGGAAGGAACATCCCCCCTGCTTTTGCGCGATGGCGTCCGGAGGTCTTGCTGGAAATTTCCAGAACCGACGTCCATTTCGGCTTGATGGCCTTGCCGCAGTTGGTTTGAAGTTGGCTGGGACACACCAGCCCCGCGGCTGCGTGAACATTTATTTCAGAACTGGCTCGGGCCCTACCCACCGTGCGGGATGACGGTTTGCGCCGGAGACTCAATCTGCGTAGCAATTCACGGGGACTTAGCCAGCTTCTCTCGGCTGCCTTCTCTGCTCGCTCGGATGTTTTCACCAATTCCCGTGAAGCGTGTTTGCCTTTGTATAGCTTGTCAACACCAGTCATGCCTGGAGGCAACGAACACTCTTTCCTGAAAGAGGACTCTGTCTTGATTATCAGTTGGTGGGGCCCTGCTGCCCAAATTTTTCTATCTGGCGTCACAGATGTCTTGTTGAGGATGAGTTTGACAGAAGCATCCTGCGGCGATGGGAGGGATATAACAGACGACTCGCTAGGTTTAACCAGGTTGGTGGTACTTGACTGAAACAAACTGACCTCTGGGAACGGCGGGAAGTCCCACAACCCATCCAGGACCCGGGAATCTCGTGCTCCCTCTGAACCTTCGGGAGAACGCAAATGGGAACAGGTTGAGATACGCCGTCGGATCTTCCACCCGGGAATCGGACCAAGCACTTGACCAGCTACCTGTCCAGAGCTACAGATGGACGTCATGGATAAGCTTTTCTGATTCCCCGCGAGGTACCCCGATTCAGTACGGCTTGCTGCTGTGCGGCACTTGTACCGTAGCACCAATTTCGCCAGGTATTGATCCAAGCGGATCTTCAGAAGTTCTTCGGAGCAGAGGGGGTCTCTTCTCTTGGGAGAGTCAAATTTGGGAACCTTGGGAGGCATCTCGTCGAGATCTTCCTGGGATGAGCTTTGAGAGAGGCCATTGGTGAAGAGAGGACTCTGTAAAGCTACCGCATGGAGAGGGCTAGGGTAGTGGTAGATTTCGTTAGTGTTTCGGGAGACCAGATCGGACTTGTACCGTAGCAGCTGGAAATTCGGGGGTCTCGGGAAGGGCAGGGAGCCAAGGCCCAACAGGAACTCAAGGTCACCTGTCCCAGGAGACACAATGAAAAAGAACTCATGAGGTACACAAATCTACAATTCTGCGTGAGAATTTGGCTGAGTATCTAATACTGCTTCCGCGTATCTCTACGATTCTGTGTATCCCTTCGGATTCGTTTCCGAAGATGCTGTTAATGAAACATAAAATAGGAAATCAGTAGTTCCTAAGGTAGAGTGGAACCTCTGGTCACAACCGTAATTCGTTCCAACCCGATTTGGTCATGACCAGAAGTGAGACTGACTGCGTATGTGCGTAGAAAAAAAAATGGCACGGCAGGGAAAATCGCCACAGCTCTGTTTGATCGCCACTCGAGGATGTGTTCGCGACCAAAGTCGAACATTTGGGGGATTTTTTTTTGGTCGGCACCCGATCTGGTCGTGGTCAGAAGCGGTCGTAACCTGAGGTTCCACTGTACAGTTTCAAATTTTAGGATTGTAGATCGTGGCGGGACATCTACCTTATCCCCTTAGAACCACCTTTCTATAGGGTAGGCCTCGGCGTACAATTGTTCCCTTCGTGACAGTTCCACGTTACAATGGCACTGAAAAACACCACTTTTACGACTGTGTTTCACACTTCGTGACGCTTCCAGCATCATCCTCCCCACAGCCATGTGGTCAAAATTCAGGCGCTGCTCAACTGGAACGGACCCAGGGTCCTGAGGTTGTGTGCGGGCTAAAGCACCTATCTCAAGCTACTACACGGAAAGCAATTCAGACTGAATGACGTGCCAAGGATTTGGCTTTTAAGCCATAATTAGGTGGGGTATATTTTGTGCGTTGCCTTGAGGGGGGACTATAAAACGGAGACATGTTCGCGTAAACAAACAGGTTGGGACAGGGGAAACTGACTCCGTTGCACGGCAAAGCGAAAAACACAATTAAAACTCTGGTGCCTGTCTCAAACTTGGACCGTTTCCCTGGATCGACTGCTCAGAGATAGCGTGCCAGGTTTACTCATTCAGGGAGGATTGGGGGGGATGGGAGAGTCCCCTCAGCCTTTCTAGAAGATTGAGAAGACACTAAGCACCCCTGATCCGTCCCCCCCCCAAAAAATTATATTCTATTTTACTCTATTCTAACATTCTATTCTATTCTCTACATCCTATTTTAATTCTATTCTTATTCCTATTGTATTCTAATATTCTAATTCTAATTCTATTCTAATAATCACTTCTATTCTAATTCTATTCTCTACTTCCTATTCTAATAATCAATTCTATTCTAATTCTATTCTTATTCCTATTCTATTCTAATTCTAATTCTGTTCTATTCTAATAATCACTTCTATTCAAATTCTATTCTCTACTTTCTATTCTAATTCTATTTGTTATTCCTATTCTAATTCTATTCTTATTCCTATTCTATTCTATTCTAATTCTAATGCTGTTCTATTCTAATAATCAATTCTATTCTAATTCTATTCTTATTCATATTCTATTCTATTCTATTC
>JAEANM010022216.1:0-11659 GCA_017656035.1 Myanophis thanlyinensis
AAAATAAATAAATAAAGTAAGTGTGTAAGAAAATGATCAGGATGAGTATCTATGGAGAGTCTCCGTCATCCAGGTCATGGTTGTCCCAAAGGTGCTTTTTTCGAGAGGCAACTGGACTTTCTGGTTTTTCTTTGAAGAGGTTTTGCTTCTCATCCGAGAAGCTTCTTCAGCTCTGACTGCATGATGGGGAGTGGAAGGATTTATACTCCTTGCAGACAGCTGGTCATTTGCATTCTGTGCCACTGGACTTTCTTGCTTTTTTCTTTTGAAGATGGATGAGAAGCGAAACGACTTCAGAGACAAAACAGTGCAGTGGCACAGAATGCAAATGACCAGCCTGTCTGCAAGGAATATAAATCCTTCCACTCCCCACCATCCCAGTCAGAGCTGAGGGAGCTTCTTGGATGAGAAGCGAAACCTCTTCGAAGGAAAAAAACAAGAAAGTCCAGTTGCCTTCCGAAAAGGGACCTTTGGGACAACCACGACCTGGATGACCGAGAATCTCTACAGACTTTCTTGAAGATGTTTTGCTTCTCATCCAAGAAACTTCTTCGGTTCTGACCGAATGGTGGTGAATGGAAGGATTTATAGTCCTTGCAGACAGTTGGTCATTTGCACTCTCTGCAGTACTCATTGAGGCCACTTGAGAGGTGTACTAACTTTTGTTGTCAGCAGTTTAGACATTAATGGTTGTGCGTTACGTTATTTTGAGGGGACAGCGCATTTGAACTGTTATATAAGCTGTATACTTACTACTTTACATTCTAGCCAAGTGTCATTTCTTCACCGTTGTTACATGAAAAGATATACTTAAATATTTACAAAATGTGAGGGGTTGTACTCACTTCTGTGATATACTCTGTGTGTGAGGGGATCCTTTACCTTTACCTATTGCAAGAGTACTCATAGCAACAGCAACTTTTGCTTCCTCAATCCATCCACTTGACACGTTTCATGTCTGTCCTTGTAGGCTCTCAACGCTCTGGACTCGCTGGCCTCGAACAAGCAATACTTGGAATACCAAGGACAGATCCTCCAAGCATCCCAGTTCATCAAAGACTCTCACCATTGCCTTCACGACGGGACTCACCTCCTGGCCATCCTCCTCAACACTTTGTACGCGGAAGCGCGATACTTGGACGCGATACGATAACAGGAAGCAATCCGGAGGGTTGCCTCTTGTTCTAATCATGGATTAGGTCCCGTTTACAGTCGGAGATAATGTTGCACAAGGGATTGGCATTCCCGGGGTTTTGCCGGTCATCAAGAGATGAAAGGAAGGATGGAGAAAGAAAGGGAAAGTTTGAATTCCCTTTGCTGTACTTTGAAAGTGATTGGGAAGCTCTTGGCTTCCTGCCAAAAGGCCAACCATGGGCCGTTTCCTGGGGATCTGTTAAGGAGAGCCACTTGAGGTGCATCAAGGATTGTCCGCAGATCGCAGGCCAACAGTGTCCATTTTCTGCCTATTTGTTCGCACTTTTTCAAACTTTTCGCTCTCCTTCTCCTTCTCCTTCTCTTGAATGTGGACCTGTTTCCCTCTCAAAATGCTGGATGGTCCTTGGACTTCCTGCTCTGCTTAATTCCTTTCCGTCTCTTCCCCTGAATTGTGAATGCTTTTGCCCTGGTTTGGGATGTTAAAAATAGGGTCCCGTCTGGGAATTAAACCAGAGACTTGTGGTTTTCGTTTTTGTTTTTGTTTTGCCCTGTCTACAATGCTGGATATTATCTGTGGAAGGATATTAAGAAGGGAGACAGACCCTCGTGTGAAGTTTTGCACAATTGATTCTACTTGGAATAAATCACTCCTTTTCCTGATGACTCCCTGATCTTGAAATATGGCGAGCCACGATATTTGCAAGAGCGTGGAGAACACACAATCGGATTAATTATAGGGGTGGGGTGGAGTGCCCTTAAGATGATTTAATTTAGAACAATACAGATTTCTTGCAACAGATACCTTTTGGAGGGAAAATAGCCAGTTTTGCAGGATTCTCCTTGCCTCGGGCTGGTAGTTTGACTCTTAACATATCCCATCGCCTTGAATTTTGTTTTTTGTTCCTTCCTGCAATCTGACAAAATTAAGGTGCGTTAAACCCAACATTTATTCTCACTTCCAATAACCTGGGGCGATTGTGGCTAGAGACACAGACAAAAGACACAGCTTTTAGCCTGGGTTTGTAAGCAGGTTCTTACAAGAAAATAGTTGGGGATTCGTAGTTGTCATAAGAATGGGGGCTAAAATACAACTTGTCACTATTTTGCTCCAGAACTCATCCAAATCTAACACTCAAAATACATTTTTTTTCCTCTTCTCTCTCAGCACATCTGGAATCACCGGTTTATTTTGATATCCTACCAGCCACACTTAACACCCACCCCCTTAAAAGTGATCTACCATTTAACTGGTGCAAAAGACTCATTTTGTTACCAGAGTCTTCAACTATTAGAGATTATCAAAGGTGTTGCTTTGCTTTAAGGTGCCCTTTTGTGATCATTGCCTGCCGGCATTTCACCCATATGTGTCAAATGCTCTGCACATTGCTAGCTCAGGGAGTTTTTGCCTCCCCCTTTTAAATTTAAAAAAGCTTTCTCTTTTTCACTCATCAGTAAAAATGCAGAGCGCGTTTCTTTTTGAAAAAAAGGTAATTGCATTTTCGCACCTCTACTTTCCACTTAGCGGTGGTGGAGTGTGTTTTCTACCTAACAGCCCGTCCTGATTCATCTGCATCGTACGTGGTGATGTTAGTGATTTGCCTTTCAGCTAATTATTGCAAAATTAGTCGCTTTTCTCTTCCTCCGCCTTGCCAAATTATGTAGCTAGCTCTTTTTTTTTTTTTTTGCCGTAGTTATCTTGAGAAAGGAGAAGAGTAGATTGCAGATGGAGATGTTAACGTTGTCCCTTAGGTACCTCGATAAAAAAAAAACCAGTACTGCGAATAGAGGGGGAGGAAACATTTTTTTAATGTTTCAAAGGATCTTTGTACAGATCTCACAAGTGTGTGCGTGTGTGGGGGGAACACTGGTTTTCTTTTTGAAGCGCACACAAAAGAAGCATCTTCTCTAATGTTTCTTTTATTTTGGCACGGCGGAAATGATTCAAAGAACAGGTTTGTGGAGGTGCAGGCTGGCTGTGTGTCTGTGCATGATAACTTGGGGTATGGTTTGCACAGGGTTGTAAAATAGTCACTATTTGTCTGGATCATGCGAAATAAAGAGAAATACCAACTTGAACTGCCTTGTCGATCCTTGGCCACTTGTGACTTACAAACCAGTGTTTGTAAAACATGTTTGCAGGCAGTTCACAACTTAAATCAGTTGATTTAGTGACTGTTCAAAGTTACAACAGTATAGTGACTTAAGGCCATTTTCATGTTTACGACCGTTGCAGCATCCCCGTGGTCACCTGATTTACATGCAGACACTTAGCAACTGGTTCCTATTTTATGACGGTTGCAGGGTCTGTCCTGAGGTCACGTGATCCCCTTTCGCGACCTTTTGACAAACAAAGTCAATGGGGAAGCCAGATTCAGTTAACAACCCTGTTGCAAATTTAAGAACTGCAGTGATTCACTTAACAAACATGGCGAGAAAAGACGTGAAATGGGGCAGAAGTGACTTAACTAATTTCTCACAGCCATGTAAATTCTAGGCTCAATTGTGGTCGTAAGTCGAGGACTACCTGTAGTTATTCGCTGCATTGGTCTCCTTGTTTTCCAGTGAGAGGTCAGAGTGATGTACACAGCAGGGTGGGAGGGTGTGATTTTCTCTGTGGTAACAACCATAATCCTGCGAAGTGGGTTTGAGCAAGAAGGACGGCCCAAAGTTACCCAGTTTCACCCTGGCCAAAGTTCAACTTGTTAACTATTATAATTTGCAATACCCTCAAGAGGGAGTGGAGAAAATATAAATTACTTGCTTGGTGTTGGAATGGGACAACTTGTTGGTGGCCTACTCTCCATGGCCAACTTATGGCAGGACAGCTCTCCATGGCCAATTCTCCACAGCCAACTCTCCATGGCCAATTCTCCACAGCCAACTCTCCATGGCCAATTCTCCACAGCCAACTCTCCATGGCCAATTCTTCATCGCCAACTCTCCACGGCCAACTTTCCATAGCCAACTCTCCATGGCCAATTCTCCATGGCCAACTCTCTACGGCCAATTTTCCATCGCCAACTCATGGCAGGACAACTCCACAGCCAACTCTCTACGGCCAATTCTCCACAGCCAATTTTTTATTTTTATTTTATCAAAATTTATATACCGCCCCCTCTCCCTAGGGACTCGGGGCAGTGCACAGCAGATAAAAAACACATACATAAGCAATCTAAAAACCAATTAAAATAATAATATAAAGCTGATACAAATTAAAATTAAGAGTTAAATTTAGAGTTAAAATCGACAAAATAATTAAATTTTTAAATTTTTAAATTACAAAAACTAGAACAATTTAAAATTTAAACCCTGAGGTATCAGGCCAGGACAATTCTCCATGGCTAACTCTCCACGGCCAACTCTCCACAGCCAATTCTTCATGGCCAATTCTCCATGGCCAACTCTCCATGACCAACTCCACGGCCGACTCTCCACAGCCAATTCTTCATGGCCAATTCTCCATGACCAACTCCACGGCCGACTCTCCACAGCCAATTCTTCATGGCCAATTCTCCATGACCAACTCCATGGCCAACTCTCCATGGCCAATTCTCCACGGCCAATTCTCCATGGCCAACTTCCTGCGGGACAATTCAACAATTCAATTTAATTATTTGAAGTAATTTTAAAATATTTTATGATTTTTGTCTTTCGCATTTCATTTTGTCCTTCCTTTCCCATCCTTTCTGTAATGATCCTGTTTCCACGATTTCTTATATATCAGCGTAACTCTTGTCCAACACGGCGAGTTGATCATGGAGAGTTGGCCACGGTGAGTTGGCTGTGCCGAGTTGTCCTAGACCCGCTTGGTGTGGCCACCAGGACTTGTCTAGCAGTAGTTGGCAACAATCACAAGCAATGTATCTATGGGTAATTTCAATCACTGAATTGAAGGAGCTTCTTGGATGAGAAGCAAAACATTTGCAAGGAAAAAAAATAACCAAGAAAGTCTAGTTGCTTTTTGGAAAAGCATCTTTAGGGCAAATGATAGGCTGAACATTCAGCACCAATAGAAGAGACATGCCTCATTGTTTGGACTAGCAACAAAATCACGCCAAACTTTACAACATTCAAATATCCTGCACAACAACCCAGGAAATGTGGTGAATTCAAGGTGTGCTGACTTGAATCTTTCATCATCCCCAGCCAGAATGGATCCAGAGATGATGTTGACTCCAGAACTGGATGTATTTACTATAAATTCTCCACCAAAGAAACACCAGTAATTTCATTATTGTTACCCATGTTAAGCAATTGTGGGTTTAAACCACGGAGGTCTTGTCACAAACAGACGTGACAGCGACAGACTGGATGGGACCTCCTTCAGAAGAAAAGGAGAAAGAATGAGCCAATGATTGGATTTTTAACAACTGTGTGTTACTCTGGATCCTGGAGACACACTTTGACTTATGGAGTTGACTCTCCGATGGCAGTTTTCGTATGGAGATTCTTGCCTCGGTTGCCTGTGAATGAAAGCATCCATGTTAACAGCATATATGTAAGATAAGCTTAATATATTACCAGGGTAATAGAACATCTATAGCTCAGGACTGAACTGTGGGGTCATTGGTGCTCTCTGACTCTTGGTTGTTTTCTCAGACATTTTATTACCAAGCTAGGTAACATCATCAGGGCTAGAAATAGTCAATGTCGTTTATGTTAGCTTGTTATTTTGAGTTGATAGTTCCTGGTACCCAACATCTAATCAAGGAAACCATCAAGAACATTCCCACCAAGACTGACAGGGCAGGCCACTCGTTTACAAACAGAGAGCAAACTCCATTCCCTACTAGCACTGATGATGTTACATAGTTGGGTAATGAAACGTCTTTAAGAAAACCACCATTCAAAAGGCACCCAGGGCCCCACATTTCCAATTCAGTTTAAAGACATAATGGTGTAAAAATGAACGACTCCTATCAAGACCATCTTCCAATGACTTTTCTCCTCATCTCTTATTTATTTATTTTATTTGTTTGATTCAATTTATATACCGCCTCTCTCCCAAAAAGGGACTCGGGGCAGTGTACAACCAGCTAAAAACAAGACATAGAGTAAATAGCAATTAAAAACAAATAAAAAAAATTGAAATCAGATGGTTGTCAAATTAAAAATTATCCTGCAGTCTCATTGATTTCAACAGAAGAGGATGCTTATCTTTCCAGTGGAAATAGGCACCCTGCAGGTTCCCAGTCTACAAAAAAAATGTTCAAGCCGCATTGCTTTTGAATCTTTCAGATCATTGTATATTTTAACTTCCAGCCACTTGCTTAAAGCAGTCCAGACTCCTTGTTCTAGCCCCGTGATGGCGAATCTATGGCACGGGTGCCACAGGTGGCACGCAGAGCCATCTTGCTGGGCACACAAGCTCTCAGCCAACTTACCTCCAGCTGAGCATGCACATGCGGTTGCGCATGCACGCATGTGTGATTGCAGAGACCCAGCTGGTCTTTGGGCCTCCGCTCTCCATGCGCGCGATTGCAGCAGGAAATCCAGCTGGTCTTCAGAGCTCTCCTGCGCATGCACACGCGATTGCTCATGTGTGCGTGAGTACCTGCACGCAGCATGCATGCATTGCTCATGCAAAAAGATGCATGTATGCGCAGATGGTGCAGTTGCACATGCAGCACACGTGGAGGAGCCGCACGCAAGCGTGGATGGCATGCACAAAGCACGAACTTTTCAGCACTTGGTAAGTAAAAGGTTCGGAAGCCAGCTGAGTGATCTTGTGGCCAGCCCCTCTCTTTCAGCCCAAGGAAGAAGGCAATGGCAATCACAACAAAAATGTTGCCAAGAAAAACCACAAAGGCACAGTTGCCAGGAGTCAAGAGTGACTTGAAGGCTTAGCATTATTATTATTAGCAACTGTGATTAAAAAAGCACATGAGCAATAAAGTCTAATAGAGGAAGGAACAGGATTGCGTGATACTTGGGGCTCAAACCTGATAAGCTCAGTGACTTTAACCACTGAGCCGTTGCGCCACTCATCCATAAATAAACAGAGAGCAAACCTCACTCCCTAGAGCACTGATGATGTTACCTAGTTTGGGTAACAAAACGTCTGCAAGAAAATCGCCAAGCTCAGAGAACAGCAAGGACGCCTCATTTCAACCCTAATATTCCCTCTATGGTCGTGATGGCAAACCTATGGCACGGGTGCCACAGGTTGCATGCAGAGCCATCTATCTGGACACACAGGCCAACTTAGCTCCAGCTGAGCATGCACATGCAATTGTGCATGTACGCATGCATGATTGCAAAGACCCAGCTGGTCTTGGGGCCTCCACTGTGCATGGGCACGATTGCAGCAGGAAATCCAGCTGGTCTTCGGAGCTCTTCTGCACATGCACACGTGATTGCTCGTGTGCATGAGTGCCTGCACTCAGTATGCATGCATTGCATGTGCAAAAGCTGCATGCATGCACAGATGGTGCGGTTGTACATGCAGTGCACGTGGAGGAGCCGCATGCAAGTGTGAATGGCACACGCAAAGCACATACTTTTCAGCACTCGGTAAGTAAAAGATTCGCCACCACTGCTCTATGGGAACTGAAGGAATTATACTTATGGTAACATGAACATGCTTTTGCTTCCTCCTATCAAATCCCCTGATCTGATTTGTTGGCAGAGATGGTGTGTAGCTTTTGCACATGCTACCCTTTGGGAGGCTTGTCAAACATCTTCAAGCAGAATTTATAAATGGTCATCTACCTCCAGCCTGAAGCTCTCTAAACCCAACGAATCACTCACAACATGTCCAGGAGACATGATGGATAATAGTAACTGTAGTCCGTGAACAATTGGAACCGTGGCCCTTTTATGGCTTGTGGACTTCAACTCCCAGAATTCCGGAAGTTGAAGTCCACAAGTCATGAAAGGGCCAAGGTTCCCCATCCCTGATCTAGAGAGACCATTAATCTTTCATCCATGATCTAGTGCAGTGGTGGTGAACCTTTTACTTACCGAATGCCGAAAAATATGCACTTTGCATGTGCCATCCACATTTGCGTGCAGCTCCTCCACATGCGTTGCAGGTGCAACCACACTGTCTGCTCATGCATGCAGCTTTTGCACGTGCAATGCAGGCACTCATGTGCAACCATGAGCAATCACATGTGCATGCACAGGAGAGCTCCAAAGACCAGCTGGATTTCCTGCTGCAATCACGTGCATTCACAGCGGAGGCCTGAAGACCAGCTGGGTCTCTGCAGTTGCGCATGCATGCATGTGCAATCGCATGTGCATGCTCGTGTGCCCAGCAAGATGGCTCTGCGTGCCACCTGTGGCCCTCGTGCCATAGGTTTGCCATCACGACCATAGAGGGAATATTAGGGTTGAAATGAGGCGTCCTTGCTGTTCTCTGAGCTTGGCGATTTTCTTGCAGACGTTTTGTTACCCAAACTAGGTAACATCATCAGTGCTCTAGGGAGTGAGGTTTGCTCTCTGTTTATTTATAGATGAGGGGCGCAACGGCTCAGTGGTTAAAGACACTGAGCTTGTCAGGTTTGAGCCCCAAGCATCACGCAATCCTGTTCCTTCCTCTATTAGACTTCATTGCTCATAGGTTTGCCATCAGGGATCTAATGCAACTCCAGTTCCTCCTGTGGCTCACGAGCTTCCCACTCTTTGCTATGGGAGACAATGTGGTGCTATGAAATTGTAAAATGAACATAAAATTGTGAACATAAAATAAACAAGTAGCGAAATGTGACCAAGGCCGAAGCTGAATATCTGACACACCACAAATTTCTGCTCTCCGTTTTCTGCTCTTCTAAGAAGTGACCATGATTCACTGTTTCCCAAGCTAGATCAGCTTCAATTATGCTGATCCGTCTGCTTCCTGAAGGCATGGATTTGATGAGTAACCCTGTAGAAAGTCACGAGTTGCTTGTTGAGAAGAAAATAGAAATCAGGGTCCTGTTTGGAATATTTTGCCCTTCCTATACATTCCTTCTCCAGAACAGATTTCCCATTGTTGCTTTTACCAAAAAAAAAAAAAAAATGATTGACAATATCCACCAATGACATGTCAACCCCCAAACTGTAAATAATACAACTCACAATGGTAGGATGGTGTTAACAGGGAACCACATGGATGTTCACAGACAGTCATAGATTTGCAGTGAAGAATGTCCAACAACAACCATAGTCTGGTCTTCTAGAAAGAGCGATGCTCAACCTTGACAATTTGAAGACTTCTGGACTTCAGCTCTCAGAATTCCCTAGCCGGCTTTGCTACCTGGGGAATTCTGGGAGTTGAAGTCCACAAACCTTAAAGTTGTTAAGGCTGTTAAGACTGTTCTAGAAGAACACTTCTTTTTATTTCATGAACCGATTCAGCTGTTCTGCTGGACCTTAATTTTGAATGGGCTCGTCTAGAACCTCCTGACACCGTTGTTTTATTTTATTAGCCTACAGAGTTCATCGACTGGTTTCGAGGTAGCGTGAATTAGGAGTCCCAAAGATGCTTTTTGCAAGAAGCAACTGGACTTTCTGGTTTTGTTTTGAAAATGTTTCGCTTCTTATCCAAGAAGCTTTTTCAGGTCTCAAGAGCTGAAGAAGCTTCTTGGAAGAGAAGCAAAATGTCTTCAAAGAAAAAAACCCAGAAAGGTTGTCTCTTGAAAAACCACCTTTGGGACAACCATGACCTGGACTGATGGAAAATCATCAGGAGGTTGAGGATTAGGAGGTTCAATGTACACTTTTAAAATAGACTTCAACCTCTTACGAAAAGCCAGATGATGGTCAGATGATAGCAAAGCAAAGAGGCTGGTTGATCATTTTTAAAAAGTCTAGTTTTGGGCTGCTTCCTATTAGGAACAACACGTGTTGAAATATTAGCTCTGTCCAATTGCAATTTTGCAAAACAACTCCTTCCCTTTTCTTTCTAACTTGTGGAAATTGCCAGGAGATCAATAACTTCTAGAAATGTACTTATATTCAACAAGACTCAAGAGACTCTTACCGTGAAAAGCTGGTTGGAACCATAAAGTTATCTGTAATGCAAAAGGTAAGAAAACTAATGGAAAACATTCCTGTATTTCTTGCTAAACTATCCCTAGGTGTTCATTATATTAAGAAGGTGGAAATGGCCCAGGACCTTGATAAGTTATATCATGGGTTTCTAACCTTGGCGACTTTAAGACCTGTGGACTTCAACTCCCAGAATTCCCCAGCCAGCATGGGGAACTTACTACAACTTACTTTGTAGCTTTTAAAATAAATTAGAATATAAGCTAAATTTGTGTCTTCTGGACATTACCTGGTTCTATTTTTGAAGTTCAGGTATTGCTCACCAAGCTGCAGGTTGTTTAAAATTATTGATTGATTGGTTGGTTGGTTGGTTGGTTGGTTGGTTGATTGACTGAGTAAAGCAAACTGGAATGCTGTAGATCACGGCTTGCTTTGCTTTCGTTTACTGGATATATTCTAAAGAGCTGGATTCATTTTTCCTAGTTACGACCGTTGCAAATTCAACTGTTTTATGACCGTTACTGAGACCCGCATGGGGTCATGTGATTCCCTTTCTGTGACTTTCTGATGAGCCAAGCCAATGGCGAAACCAGATTCAGTTAACAACCGTGTTGCTAATTTAACAACTGCAGCGATTCGCTTAACACCTGTGGCAAGAAAGGTTGTAAAATGGGGGCAAAACTCACTTAACAAAATGTCTCACTTAACAATAGAAATTTTGGGCTCCATTGCAGTTGTACGTCGAGGACGACCTGTGTCCGTTCTGGATTCATGCAACATGCCAACTAGTTCGTTCTACAACCATGCCTCGTTTAACAATCGCATTCCATTCCAACAACTTGATTGTGAAACGTAATGGTTTCATAACTGAACACATGACCGAGAGAAAGAGATGCTGGAAAGATCACTGGTTGCTATCACCTCATTCAGATAAAATTCTCTCATGCAGCGTCCCGTGCTGGATCCTGTTTTTTCTCCATCTTCCCTCCTTGCAAGTTGGAAAGATTGCTTAAACTAGCGATCTCTTCCTGGATCCACTTTTCCTTACAGCACACTGCTTCTCACCGCAAAATTAACAAGCTCAGCTCTGACCCGGCTGCCGCCTGAAACTAACAAGACTTTAATCATTTCACACTGATGGCTTTCAGTTAGCAGGTACATAAAATGTGTGGTGCCTGCAGCTGCAATGCCTCAGATAAAAAGGCCCTACAGAGAGTGGTGAGGACAGCAGAGAACATTATAGGAAGCTCACTTCCTGTTATTCGGGATGCCGCTTTTAAGCACGCTATGCTTAGAGCTCAAAGCCTCGCTAGAGACCCCACACAACCACTTTATGCTCCGTTTCTGTTGCTCCCCTCTGAGAAGGAGGTTGCTAGTATTTCTACCACAACTACCCCATTCTGTAATAGCTTTGTTCCCTATGGAAAGCATGCAAGAGTCATGTTTCTCGCCATGTATATCCAAACTAGACTGTGTTGTTTCTCCATGTCATAGGATATATGTGAGCATCTGCATACTTTTGTATTTATTT